>LJJS01000517.1:0-11409 GCA_001447215.1 Diaporthe aspalathi
TATTTAAATAAATATTATATTTAATATTATTTAAATATAATTTATTAAACTGTTTTATTAAATAGTTAAATTAGCGTTTCTTAATATATTTATTATTATTATTTTTATTTTTATTTATAAAGTTTATAAAAAGTAATATTAATATTATTTTTAATGATAATAAATATAATGTAGCTGATAATCGCTAAATCTTTGAATTTATTGAAATTATTTTTTATTAATTTAAAATTAAAAGTTTATATTAAAAAAGGTTTTTATTAAAAACTTTTTAAAATTTAAGAAAAATATAATTTTAATTATTATAAAGCTTTTTTATAAAATATAATATTAAAATAAACTTATAAAACTAAGCTTACTTAGCTTGTTTTTTAATAATTATTATTTATTTTATAATTATTAGTTTTTTTATATAAATTTATTTATAAATTTATAAAATTAAATTTATAAATTAAACTTATTTGTTTTAAAATATAATAATATATTTTGTATTATTAATTTATAAATATTATTAAAAAATTGTAATTAAAGGCTTGTTTAATTAAAAAATTAATAAAATATATATTTTTAATTAATATTTTAATATTAAAACTTTTATAATTATTTTTAATATTTTATTATTATATTTTAATATTTAAAATTACAAATTATTCTTCTTAAAACATTTATATATTATTATAATATTCTTTAATATAAAAAAACAATGTAATTAATCATTTAAAATGAAAACCAAGCTTTATTAAAACAAATAAAATAATTTATAATATTAATATTTATAAAAATATTAAAATTAACATTTTAAAAGTTATTAATATTGTTTTAAAATATATTTATAAATTCAATTAAAAATATTTAATATAATATATTTAAATAAGCTATTAATATTATTTTAATAATTACTGATTTAAATATTAAAAATATAAACAAATTATATTTATTTAAATTATATAAGCTTTAATAAATATTATTATTATTATATATATACTTTATAATTATTTAATTTTATTATGTAAATTATTTGTATTTTTTAAATTTAATTTATTAAATTGAAATAATAATTCTTATTTAAAGAAAAAATAAAAACTAATAATAAAGTAAAAATAATTAATTTTATAATATATTATTTTAAATAGTAATTATTTAATTTAATTTAATATTATTAAATATTATATGTAAATGCTTTTATTATATAATTAAAATTTGCAAAAAAATAATAATTATTAATATAAAGTTTTATTTTTTAAATTACTTTAAGGCATGCGCATATATTTTATTTTAAAACCGTTTAAAAATAATTATTTAGCCTGCTTCGCTTAATACTACTGTTAAAAACATTTTTTTAAATGAAAAACTTTATATAATTAACTAACTTATTAAAACTACTAATATAATATAATTTAATTTAATATATTAATTATACTATTTTTTATAAATAATAATAATTATAAATTATAAAGATAACTTTTAAATTTAGCTAAAAGTAATAATAATATTTTATTTTAAATGCTATAATAAAAAAAAGTGTATTATTTAAAAAAATTAATGCATTTATAATATTACTTAAAACTTATAAAAGCTTTTTAATATAAATTAAATGGTTTTTTTTAAGGAAAATTGGTTTTATAAAAGTTGAAATATTATAAAATAAAGTTTTAAATATAATTAATAAAATAACTATAATTTAATAAATATATCTTTTTTAAAAATAAGAATAAGCTTTTAATAAGTTTAATATGTAAAAAGAAAAGTTTAAATATAAAAATATTAATTATAATTATTTACATTTAATTAGCTTATTTTAATAACTTTTTAAAAATTATATTTAATGTTTTAAATTGTTTTAAAACTTTATATTATTTTAAATTTATTTTATAATTAAAAGTTTTAAGATTCTTTAAAAACAATTAATCTAATTTTTATTTTTAAAGTTTTTATTTATTATATTAATAAATTCTTTTTTATTTTATATAAATTATAATAATTATTTTTAATTAATATTAAAATACTTTTTAATTTGTAAATATTAATTTAAAAGTTTTATATATTAAAATTTAGTTTAATTATAAATTATTTATATTTTTTAAAATGATTTATTGAATTAAAATAATAATTATTATTTTAATAAAATGAAAAATAAAAATAAATGAAAATAATGAATTTTATAATATAATATTTTTAAATAATAATTATTTAATTTGCTTTTAGAAAATAATATTAATTTAACGCTATTATTTTATATATTAAACAAGTTTTAATTCATACCATCGTTAGTGTTATTAAGCTATTAATGTTAAACTTATTTTTATTTAATTTAATATTATTAAATATTATACATAAATGCTTTTATTATATAACTTAATGTTTATAAGTTAATAGCAATTATTAATATAAAATCTTATTTTTTAATTTATTATAAAGCATATATATATATCGTTTTTATATAATATTTTTTAATTTAAAACTTTTTAAAAATAATTAATTAGCTAATAAAAGTAATAATATTTATAATATAATTTATTTTATTACATATAAATTAAACTAATTAAGTTCAACAACTATAGTATTATTAATATTAAAAATAAAGCTAATAAACTTATAATAGCAAAAAGAATTTATAAATATAACTTTTAAATTTAGTTTAAAGAAAGAATAATATTATATTTTAAATATTATAATTATAAAAAACTTAAATTATTTATTAAAATTAATATATTTATTATAATATCAAAAAGCTTTAAAAGGTATATAATATAAAATATAATATTTAAAAATATTTAAATAAAAGGTTTTAAAAAAGGATTAAAAAATAAATAAAAAAATATTAAACTTTTTTAAATAAATATTTAAATATTTCAAAATTATAAAAAATATAAAACAATGCTTCAAATATAGCTAGCAAAATAATTATAATTTAATAAAAATAATTTTTTAAAAACAATAATAAGTTTTTAATAACATTTATATTTTCAAAAAATATATTTAATTATATATATTTAAATTTATTATTAGTTTATATATTTAATTTTATTTATAAACTTATATAATTAATTTTGCTTTTTTATATTTTTAATATATAATTATAAATTTAAAAGCTTTAAATATAGTTATAATTAAATATCTTTATTAATTTAAAAACACTTTATAACTATTTATTAATAAAATCAAAACAAGTAAAGGTTTTCTTATTTGCAAGCTTAAAAATTGCTTTTATAAGAACCGTAAAAAGCATTAAAAGGGATTTTTTATAAAAACAGAAATAAATATTTTTTAAAACCTAGCTGCTTGAAAATAATATACAAAAAAGATATTTTTTAAAAATAAATAAAACTAAAAAAGCTATATAAATAGTTGTGTAATTTAATAATAATTATTATATGAATATTAAACTTTTTTATTAACATTATAGAAAGTATATAAAAATAATTTACAATAAGAATTAAATAGATATATTTTAAATAATATTAAATTATTAAATTATATGTTATTAATATAGACTTTAACTTTAAATTAAAATAAATTAAGATTTTAAAAGATTTATATAAAAGTAAAAACTTATTGCTTTATTTATCTATTTATATTAGTTTTAAAAAATTTAAATATTTTAGCTATTTTTATTATAATAAAAGCCCTTTTTACTAATAATAAAAAATGATTTTAATAATAATATAAATATTATCATTAATAAAAATACTTATTTATAATATAATATATAAAAGAAAATATTAATTTTGAAATATATTATTATAATAATTAAAAAGCTATTAAAATTTAAAAAGTATTTATATTTAAAAGTAAAGTTTAAATTGAAAATATTTAAAATCAAATATTATGTTATATTTTGTTTAATAATAATAAGAATATGTATATTAAATTTAATATAATTTAAATTTAATTTAATTTAATATTATTTACAATATTATTTATAAAGTATATATTTTAAATATTAATTTTTAAAAAAGTTTAAAATATATTTGATAAAATTAAAATATATTATATTAATGTTTAGGCTTAGCAGCGTGCCTACTGTAAAGAAACCCATTGTTAACCCGCCGTAGCCGGCAACCTTTGTCCTGGTTATTATTTAAATAAAGGTTTATATTAAATCTATATAACGAAACTTTTTCTTTTATTATTTATACTAACTTAGCTAACTACTAAATTACTACTTATATTTATTACTACTGCATATTTAATAGCGCACTTAGTTAAAAGAAATTTTAATTTTATATTATATTAATATATTTAAATATTAAATTAAAATATATAAAATATTAGTTTTATAATAAAATAGTTTAATATGCTAGGTGCTTTTTATATAATTTTTAATTGTATTATAAAAGGCAAAAATTTAACTTTTATTAAAGCCTTTAAATTAATTAGTATTTCCAAGCTTAGCAGCTTATTTATTATTTAAAAATCTATTATAAACTTGCTATAACTAGCGATTTTTATTTTAATTAATATTTAAAATAATGTTTTATATTAAATTCATATAATAAAACTTTTTTTATTTATTATATTTTAATAATTAATTATTAACGTATTATTAAACATTATTATAGTATAAATTTTAATATATTAAGTTTTTAATTTAATATTAGCTACTTCGATAATTATCCATTAATAACTAAAAAATACGGAGACTATTTACTATTCCGTAAGGTACTTTTATTTGTTTAACTTTAAAACGTTTTAAATTTAAAATATTTTAAATATAAAATAAATTAACTTTTTTAAAATATAAAAGTTAATAAAGGCTTATTATTATACTTTATAATTATATTTTTAATATATTATAAGTACTTTATTAATTGTATTTGAAACTTTATTTTATAATATTTAAACTTTTATTAAATATACTTTTAAATACTTTTATTTATTATTTTAAATTCTTTTATTTAAAAAGTTTATTTTTTTTTAATATTATTATAAATATATTACTTTTATTGAATAATTTAATTTTTTAATAGCTATAATATTTAAAATATTTTTTATTATTATTATAAATTAAATTTAAAAGTTATATTTATAATTTATTTTTATTACTATTTATAAAAGTTTTATTAGCTTTATTATTTAATATTAAGTGCAAAAAGTAATATAATTATTATATTTAATTATTTTAATTTATATATATTAGATTAAATTAAATTATATTATTAGTTGTAGCTAAATAGCTATTTTTTAAAAACGTTTAAAATAAATTATATATATATATATTATAAATATAATTAGTTTATATAATAAAACTTTATATTACTAGTTAATATTAATTTACAAAATTTAAATTATATAGCAAAGGTATTTTTATATAATATTTAATAATATTAAATTAAAAGTAGCTTTAAATTTAATAATTTAATAGGTACCTTAAATTAATGCTAATGCTAATACAACAAATAATAACTTTTAAATTAATATTAATACTTAAAAAAATTAAATTATTATTATAATTTATAAGACAAATGAAATTTAAAGTTTTTTTAATATTATAAAATAAAAACTTTAAAAACTTTAATTATATTATTTTTTTAACTTTTTTTTTATATTTTTATTTATTTTTATTAATTATTCCTTTATTAAATTAAACATTCATTTTACTTATATTTAATATTTATTGTTTTACTTTTTTACTATTATAACTTTAATATTATTTTTAAAATTTAAATTAAACTTTTAAACTTTATTTTTATATTAATTATTTAATTAAAAGTATATTTATAATATAGTTTTTCTCAATTTCATTTATTTATTATTTAACAACATATTTTAAATATTATTTAAAGGTTTTATAATGTTAAAAAATATATAAATACATTATATAACTTTTATATTTTTTAAAATATAAAAGTTATTAAAAGCCTTTGTTTTTTAATTATATTTTTATTTAATTATTACTATTTTACTTTTTAAATTTAAAACGTTTTTTATAGTTAAAATTTAAATTTATATAAAAGACCTTTTGAAAATATTTAATATATTTAAAATAGCTTTTATAACTTTTTAATATTATAATGAATATATTAAAAAGTTTAAATAATAATAACTTTTAATTATTTTTATTATATTTATATTTTAATATTATTATAATTTTAAATTAAATTAAAAAGTATACTTATAATTTATTTAAATTATTAATTATACTATATTTAATAATATTATTTTTTCAAGTTTTTAAAATAAAATGTATTATATATTATAGTTATATAATTAATTTATATATATTAATTTAAATTATAAAATTATCGGAAAAAGCTAAATAATAATTTTTAAACCTTTTTATAATATAAAATAAAAAGGCTATAATTAATAAAAAAGATTATTTTTATATTATTTAGTAGCTTTATATTATTTATTTTTTATATTTGTATATATATTTATTTAGTTAAATTATATAATAAAACAAGTTATATATAATATTTAATAGCGTTAAATTAAAAAATAGCAGCTAAAAATAGCTTTAAAGTTAATAAATATTTAATATAATATAATTAATTATAATATTATATTAATATGTAAACAGTTAAATAATTATTAATTAAAATAATATACTATAAAATTGACTGCTTTTAATTTATTATTATATTTGATTTTATAAAAATAATAATTATTATTATAATTTAATAAAACAACTTATAAAAATATAAATAATTTATAACTTTTATATTAATATTATAGTAGCTACTTTTTAATTTAAAATACATTTATAAAATAATATATAATAATTTTTTTAAAATAATTAATACAAAATTTATATTATAGTTTTATTATAACTTTATTAATATTTTATTATTTTTTTATTTAACTTTTGTTATTTATTATATTCATTAGTGTTTATAAATTTAATAAAAGCTTTAATACTTTTACTTTTTTAAAAAACATTTTATTTAAAATACTTATTTAAATTTCTTTAAATATTATAATTTATATTAAAAACCTTTTATAGCTTTTTAATATTATTATAAATATATTAATTTTGTTAATTAATTTAATTCTTCATAATTATAACATTAAAAATATATTATTATTATTATTTTAAGTTTACTTTAAAAGTTATTTTCATAATTTACTTTTATTATTATAAGTTTATTAGCTCTATTTTTTAATTAATAATAATCTTATTATATATAATTAATTTAATTTATATATATTAAGTTAAATTATATTTTTAATATTACTAGTTTTAGCTAAGCAATTGCTTTTAAAAGGTTTTATTTAAAAGTAAAAATTATTATTAAATAAAATGTAACAATTACTGGTTTCCGAGTCCTTTAAACCGAATAAACAAAAGGTTTATATTTGGAATATAAAATAAAGCGGTTAATTAAGCAATAAAGTTTAAATAATAATTACGGCTAGTAAAAGCTATTTATAAGTAAATATTTAAATAAATTGCTAGAAAGTCTATATTATAAAAGCTATTTATTATAATGATAATTATATAGCTATATATTTTAACTTTTTTATTAAAATATTAAATATATAATAAGCTTATATATTTATAAATATATTAAATATATAGTGATTTAATATATTTATTTATAAATATTATAACCCTAACGGAAATAAAAAAGGCAGTTAGCTATAAGTAAAACAGGAACTTACTAGGCCAGCTTAATAGACTTAAAATAGTGGCATAAATAAACATAGTTTCATATATAATTTAATATTAAGTAAGCTGGAATAATTAAAATGATAATTGCTTTTAGTGCTTTAATACTAAAGTATAACTGAAACAATATTTGTTTTTAACGCTCCCTTATACTGGATTATTAAACGAAACCAGCGCTTTTAGCAAACTAAGCTAAAAAAATAAACTATATAAAGTTATATTTATTACCACTGAATAGCATAAGCTTAAAACAACTTTTTAGCAATTAATTTAAATATTTACTTAAAATAACTTTAATAGCTTTTAATTACTATTATTATATTACTTAAAATAATTCCACCTTAAACACCCTTTAAATATAAACTATAATAATTAAGGTTTCTTAAGTCTTTTAAACCTGCTAATCAGAGTTTATATTTAAAATATGTAATTAGGTAGTGGTAGTTAAGTAATATTATAAACTGATAATAATTACTAACTGGTAAAAGCTATTTGTAAGTAAATATTTAGATTAATTACCAAAAAGCTGTTTATACTATTTAGCTATTTAATAATAAGTATGCTTTTTATATATTTATCGTTTTAGCTTATTATATATTTAGCTCAAGAGGTTTAAAGTTTAAGCTTTATAATTTAAAATAAATTATTTAGGTTACTTTTTAATTTTACTAATTTTAAATTATTTAAATTAATTATTAGTTTTTTTAATTTTATTTAGCTAATTTTTAATTATATAATTAGGGGGCTGAGTTTTTTTGTGCTGTTTGCCTGGCTGGTGTGTTAGCTAAGTAGGGTTGTTTTTTTGCAAAACTAACTGCTGTTTCTATTTCTGTTAAGGTTATAATATTATTCCTTTATTTATTTTTTTATCTTTAAAAATCTCTATTAGTAAGTTTCTTTTGTTTTTTTTTATATTTTCTACTAGTTTAAAATCCTTTGTTTATATGCTTTTATTTTATTATATTAATATTATATTAAGCCGAGTTTAAAAACCTGTTTTTGAAAGAATAAAGCAGCGCTATTTTTTAAATTACTAATTAAAATATAAAATATTAAAATAGATATACTTTATATATATTATTTTAAATAAAACTTATATTATAAATATTTGAAAAACTTTAATTATTATAATAAATGCGTTAAATAAAAGTTAATTTTGTATAATAGAAATAATGTTTTGTTAGCTTATAAATTTTTTTAATTTATAATATTTGTTTGAACCTTTTTTTCAGTTATTAAAATTATAAAAAGACAGCAGCGTATTGCTAAAAAAGTTAAAGATGCAAAAAAGAAATTGTTTGCATTATAAATAAAATTATAAATTACTTTAAATTGCTTAGTGCCATTGTGCAAGTAATAGCGTTTTTTAAAAAATTATAGTTTTAAGTTGTTTTATTAGGGTATGCAAAATTTAGATAAGGTGGATATTAAGGAGGCTTATTAGGCTAAGCTTCGGGAAGTTTAAGAGCAAGCTAACTGTACTTTAGCTAACGTTTTTTTCAAGAGCTAGTAACGCATCTTTTTAGCTTTTTTTTTAATTTAAACAGTTTAAAAGCTAATTAATTTGTATTAATAGGTAGTGGTAGTCCTCTAGTGCCTATTAATAATTTATTTAAAGCCTAACTTTAATATATAAGGGTTTTTTTTTATATTCTTTTAACTGTTATTTATTTTAGCTTATAAAGGTGCTATAGTTTCACAGTTTTTAATTCAATAATTAAATTAAAGATTTAGGTTTAATTTTAAATAGTTTTATTATAGTTAAAATAGATAATAGTTTTTGTTGTTTTTATAAATCTAATTTAGTTAATAAAACTTAATTTTTAAGCTGCCTGGCAGCTTTGTTGGATTTTTTAAATAGCTTTTGCTAAGTAGTATTAATTTTATTTAAAGCTAAGTTTTTTTTTAGCTTTAAAAATTTTTAAAAGCTATTTATAATTAATAAGGTTTTATTTTAGCTTTTATATATTATTTTTATTATTATAGCATTTTCATTTACTAAAGTATTTAATATTAATATTATATATTTTAAAATTGAAAACTTTTTAAACTTTTGTTTTAAAAAACATTTAACTTATATTTTTAACTACATATTAATTAATGCTAATTTTAAAAGTAATATATAGGAACTTAAAGAAATTTATATTTTTTAAAATAATAAAAATTTAAAATTAATATTTAAAAGTTTTTTTTTAGTTTTAAATAATTTGATTTTTTTATAATTAAATTTATTATTAAATTATTTAAATTTAATATTTTTATAATATAAATAAACTTTATTTTTTTAAAGAAGATTAGGTTTTTTTAATTTTTTTATTAATATACGTTATTATTTATTTTTATATAAAAACAGTTTTTATTAAAGTTTTTTTTTAAAAATTTAAATTTTAATTATTGTTTTATAGCTCATTATATTTTTATATTAGAAATTAATTTTTTATAAAGTTTTAATTTATAATTATAATTAATATAAAACAGTAATATTTTTATTATTATTATATTTATATTATTATAAGCAAACTGTGTTATAAATAATAGCTATATTTGATTATTTTAGTTATAGTTTATATAATTATATAAATATTATTTTCAAAGTTAATTTAATTATTTAATTTATTTAATTATTTAAAAATAAAAGGCTATAAACGCTTTAATTTAATATTAAACTGCTTTGTAAATAATTATTAAAAATCAAATATAAATATTATTTTTTTATTTCAAATAACGTTTTATAATATATTATAATTATTAATAATTATTTATGTTATTATTTAACTTTTATTATAATTCTTTTTCGAAAATAATAGTTTAATGATAAAATTTAAATTAATAAATTATCATAATTTATTAAATATTAATAACAGTTATTATTAATTATAAAGCTTATATTATATAATTTTATTTTTATAATATATGTTATAATTGTAAATAATGTTTTAAATTTTTATGTTTATTTTAAAATTTTTTTAATATTATTATAGTTATTTAAATATTATTATAATTCTTTAATAATTATATATAAGTGCTTTATAAATTTGTTTAATAAGCTTATTTTGTTGTTATATAAATATAAAAGGCTTATCTTTTTATTTACTTATATTTGTCTTTTTTAATAAAGTTTTAATAAGCTATATTTAGCTTTTTTTCTAATTTAAAAGTTTTAAATTTTAACTAAAAGTATTATTATTAATTATTAAGGTTTTTATAAAAGGTTACTTGTTATATTAATTTTAAAAATATTTTATATTTTTAAATTCTTTATAATAAATAATTTTAAAGTTAAATTATAAAACAAACTTTATTTATTTAATTTAATATTTATTAAGTTTTTTAATTATTATAATATATATATATTTTTTTAATTAATATAAACTTAAACTTAATATTTAGCTTTTATAAAATAAAAATAATATTTTTTAAATGCTTTACTTATTATTATAAGTTTTTTATTATATATAAAATAATTAAATTAAAGTTTATTAAGCTTTTTTTAAAAAAAAGAATATAATATAATATAGTTTTTTTTAATTGTTTTTTAATTATAAAGTTTAATATATATTTTTTAACTTTATAAATTTTATTAAAATTTGCTTTAATTAGTATTAGTTTATTTAAAAATATTTTAAATTATTATATTATAAATATTTTGCACTTTTTAAATTTATTTAAATTTATTAATATTAGTTAATATAAGTTAATTATTAATTAGTTTACTTTTTAATTGTTATATAGAAATTTTGCTAAATTAAATTATATAACGTTAAGCACCAACGAGCGGGCCACCCCAGCGAGCGGGTCGC
>LJJS01000518.1:6755-55919 GCA_001447215.1 Diaporthe aspalathi
GGGGGGGGGTTGGTGGACTTGATCGGACGTTCGAGGCACCGAGGAAAAAAAAGAGAACAAAAAAAACAGCAGAGACCGGCTCCACCTGGACGGTTAAGTTCACGGGGCTTGGCATCATTCCCACTCACGGGACATGCTCAATCCTTCCCCACCCTACGCATCTGGAACATCAGCAGCACATCGACAAGCAACGTGCGATCGCAAGAACCAAGCGAGACGAGATCCCGTCCGAAGTTTGGAGGAGGAGCGGTCGAGGACAGCCAGAGGAAAATCTCTCGTTGAAGGCTCAGGACCTGGCTCTTCAGCGGCGGGCGGCCAGACAACATCAACGTGGAAAGCAAAGAGAGCAGCCGCGCGAGCAAGGGCGCAACGTGACGGAGCAAAAAGTATATTGTATGGCGATCCCTTTTCTCAATTGATGAAATATGGAGGTGGTTGTGTTCTCTCTCTTGCAAGTAGTCCTGATACCAATAGATGCCGCATCAATCATACGAGCTCCCCACCAACCGCAGAACCAGGCATCTCAAAAGCCCAGGGCGCAGGAACCAGTTCGTCCACGGTAGAATGGGCATTTCGTGCACGGGTCGCATCGCAACTATCGCAGGCAAAAGTGGGGGGGGGGCACCGAAGGGCCGTGCGGACGAGCAGTAGGTAGGCATCTAATGGGTTCGTCAAGGTAAACAACCCACACTCTCCTAAAGTTCTCGAACAGGAGTCATAAAAAGTGGCCTGGGTATTGATGTACCTGACACTCCTTGCGCACGATCCAAACCAAGGCTCGGGCGCTTCCTCCACCTGGCGCTATCATTCGCGGCGGATCATGGCCTCACGGTCGGGGCCGGTGCCGATGTACTTGATCTGCAGGACGTTAGCAAACCGCGGGGCTTTGCTTGGGCAGTTATGTGTGCGCGCGCCGACGTACCTTGACTCCCACAAACTTCTCGATGTACTGTCAGAGGTCAGTCACCATTGATTGTCCCGCCACACGAGCCCGGTTCGGGTGCTTACCTCCACGTAGTCGCGGGCCTTCTCGGGCAGGTCGTTGTAGGTCTTCGCGTTGGTGGTCGGCGTCTGCCAACCTGGCATCTCGTGGTAGACCACCTCGGCTCGTTCCAGGATCTTGAGGTCCGCAGGGTAGGAGTCCAATTCCTGTGCAGACGGGCGGTCAGCGCCACTATCAATTGTCATGATCCCGTTGGCATCACTGACCTGTCCGTCGACCTTGTAGGCGATGGCGATCTTGATCGTTTCGAAAGTGTCCAGAACATCGAGCTGTAAGGTGTCAGAGTGTCCTCATATATGCAGAGAGCATACCGGGCCTACCTTCGTCAGATTAAGGCTGGTGTAGTAGTTGATTGAGTTGCTGTACTTGACAACAACAAGGTCTGTATGTACGTGTTAGTTGCGTTCCCAGTTCCGTCAACCCCTGAGGGTTTTGAAGTCGTGCGTACCGAGCCTAAGAGCCGTCAGTTAGTAAGTTGGCCAGCAGATAAACGCTAAAGTGATCAAGGCTCACCATCCACATCGGCGTCTGCGGCCGGTTGACGTCCCCTATGCCCTGTCAGCGATGAAAGCTCGAGTCCTCTGGAGTGCATGGAGGCTCACCCATTCGCGTCCAATCTCCTGAAGTTTGTTGCCAACCCTGAGGTGTTCAGTTAGTCTCGAGTGGCTCCCGGGAACGGGATAAAGACGCACTCTTCCGTATCTTCGGTCTTGAACGCACCCCAGCCAACACGGGTGGTGTCTGTTGCCAGTCAGCAGTGAACGACAGCCTCGGAGCAATTGACATACAAGCCTTGACCACTCCAACCGTCTCTGTAATGTTCTTCGGGTTCAGGGTGAGTCCGCCAATGATGCCAGCAAGCGTGGTACTTGACGAAGTAACGAACTGTTATTGATTGTAAGCACTGGTGACGAAACGAAGAACGAAGTTGACGCAGACTCACTGGGTAGGAGCCATAATCAACGTCTAGCATCAGTGCCTGTTGAAAGTAAGCACTGGTTGTTTAGCGCTTGGGACGAGAACATTACGTTTGCGCCTTCGACCACAATCTTCGTGTCGCTCTGCTGTGCGGATGTCATGAAGGCCACGCCGTCCACGACGTATTTCCTCATCGTCTCCCTGTACTCCTCAAAACGAGCAAGCTCGGCTTTGATGTCGTACTTGAACAGGTCTCCAAAGCGCTTTTGGTAACCATCAGCTAAGCGCTGCACCTTCTTCTCAAAAAGTTCGGGGTAGAAGATGTCAGTCAGTTTGATGCCGGTTCGCTGGGAAAGTTAGCGCACAGTGCTACCCCTATTCAAGCCAAATTCTTACCGCTCTGCTTGTCTGGTAGCATGGACCAATGCCTTTGGTGGACGTTAGACCCCGTTGCTCTAATAGAGTCGCTGGCCCTGCTGTTCATATCGCCCAGCATGGAAGTTGTGAGGGTACCGTACCGCGTTTTGTTGTGCCAATAGCCGCGTCTGAGGTTTTCATCAGCTGCTGTTTCTGAAAGGGAGGGAACACGGGACGAACCTCCGAGCTCCTCCTCCTCGAGACCATCCACTGCCATGTGCATGTCCAAGAGGACATTGACCCTGTCCGAAACAAGGATTCGGTCGTGTACCGCGGTCAGGCCCTCTGAGCTATGTTAGACATGCTGATGCCCAACAGACTGGGATATCCTGCAACGTACTCGCTTCAAGCTCCTTGAGCTCGCTGAAGAAGGTTGGGCTGGAGGGACCGAGTCAGTCTTACTGCCCTGTTCAGTTGAGGGGTGCGAGCCAGGCGAGACATCAATAAGATGCCTGGCTGGCTCTCGATATCGGGCCACAGTCGGAGGATTTTGTGGTTACGCACATATGAAAGACCACACCGGAGCCGATGAAGTTCATGCACCGCGGGTTCATGAGGCCGGAGGGCAGGAGGTGAAAGCTACTGCAAGTCAGTAGCCAACCACAGCTTCGACGCCGGCCCGTTCTTTACCTGTAGGAGACTCCGTCCACCCTTTGACTCGTTAGCAAATACCCAGTCTATCGATTGACCGATTCAAAGCGTTTGACGAACTTGATCAAGTGACCTGAAACCGTCCTACCGGTTAGTGCTGCCCCCCGATCGAGGCCGCTCTAGAGATTTGCCTTGCGGCAGATATACTGACCTGCATTAGATCCACCCTTGAGGGGAGTTAGCAGGCATTCCACCGGGAGACGGTCGATTGCGAAGGGGAGATCGTGGAAGCCGTCTGGCGGAATTGATGCCTCGGTTGAACTTACGGCAGCTCGACAACAGAGTTGCGCCTCGCGGGCCTGGATATCAACCAGTTTCCCCTTCTGAACACAGAGTGTGGTCAATGTCCGGATGCCCGGCAGTATTGGGTTCGGATGGAGGACTCACGCCTTCGTCGCCTATGAGGTCATCGTTAGTATCGTGAGAGCAAACCGATATCGGCCGGGCGCAGAGGAAGGCCGCATTCCAAGCAAAGCAGGTAAGGGAGGCAGGCAATGGGGGCCAGGCGGGTGAGCCAAGGCAAACATACCCCATTGGGCCCCGAGAATGACATTGATAGTCATCTTGTGCGAGGTTGGGATCGGTTGTGTTGGTGGTGACGTTGTCGTGGTTGGAGAGGATAAAAGCACTGGCATGGATGATGAGCGATAAAGATTTTCATGGACGCGGCTGCTGCTGCTCCAGCTGTTAGGGCTGGTGGCTGCGGCTACGGCTTAGCGTGTCGAGGGTTGGGTTGGACCTGACGGTCCTGACGGTCCTCTTATCGATAAGCCCCGCGCTGCCTGCACCCGCAGAGACTGGGAGGCCCTGTCTTCCAAGGTTTCTTCTGTCTGACTCACAGACCCGTACTCTCAAGTCATATAAGTAATTTAGCTCTACAATAGATCTAACAAACCAATTCCCCGACCCCCCTGGCTGGCAATAAAAAGGAAACCCCCCTGACCTTGTTAGGTAGTCTCGATATGCTGGGTAGGCGGATGTTGACTGATATAGGGTGGATGACAGTTAGAACCCGAGAGTGCGAACGTTGACCGCCAGTCTTTCATATCGTCTTCCACTTAATGTGTTGCCGTGGATCTTTGTCGTATTCGACGCTTTCGCTTGAAATGAAGTCCCTCGTATCAATATTCTTGTTGACGGCATTATATCGTCCTCGTTCGACCACCATACCCATCGAAACAACAGCATCCGAGTCCTATATCTAAGGGGCTTCCTCAAGCCATTTCCACAACCACAGAAGTTCCTCGTAGCGACTCCCGCCTCAAAACAGGTGATTATGGGCCTCAAACAGAAGACTGCATAGACATTTGCCCCTGTTCTCCCCCAGAAGACCTTCCTTCTGATATAGTTCTTACCGCACCTCGGCCCCTCGAAATATCTTTTGTCACTGGCAACGAAAGGGCCGACTTGAGAATCATGATCTTCTGCGAATATCGACAACAGACGAGGTACCACAAGAGAGACGCCCATTCGCCTCTTTGCAGTTGCGAGATCTGAAAAGTAGCCATGCGGAGACGTCATGGCCGGGTCTGGGCATGACGTATAGCTTTATCTTTCACAGGGCAGAGCATGCGAATTACACTTCGGTCGTTGCTGTAAAGCCCACCCCAATGAAACATGGAACTCTGGGAGCGCAAGATAACGGGCATGAGCCTGGTTGTGGCAATGACTCTTGCGAATTTGGCTGGTCTTGAATTATGTTCGACTGCTGATTTAACAATGTGTACACTGATATGCTGCGCACAAGGTCTCAGTTTGATCCATACGGGCCAGAGTGCGCTGTGATCTCCGAGAAACCCATCATACAATCTTATAGGACACTTGTTCAGCACTATGGAAATCCGTCGAACGTGTCGGCCCATAGCCCGTTCAGATTCAATCCCAAGAGTTCCATACTGAAGTCTGGATTTATCGGCTGCGTCTGATAACAACAGTGAGCGTGTGATGCATTGAAGTGACACACAGTCTTCGAATTACACTGGGTATTGATTCACCATTTGGCAGCCACCACGGAGTCGGCGTGTATGGTACCTCGGACTGCGTTGCCGTTGGCGGCTGGGAAGTCAATGGGACCACTGAAGGGCAAACCAACGTGGAGGGTTCCAAGTCTGCCACGCCGGCTCTTGTCACCGCAACCCCTGTCGTATAGGTGGGCAGGCCAGCAGCATTTGCAGGCTCCTGGCCAGCCATGAGGAGGTAATGCAGATTGATAAGGCGCGCGGCACAGGTCGACTTGGCGGTCTGAGCATTTCTTACTCCCAAATGCGTCTCAGGCAGGCCATAGGCAGCACACATTATCAGATATCCCCAGGGTTCATTGTGGCCATAACGTAAAATGCGGTCCTCTTTAATGGCCAGACACTTCTCCAAAAGTGCCGTCATATGCTGCGAGTTAACGATGATCATGTTTGTCGAGACCCGGGGCTGTAGAAGGGTTATGTTATGCTACTCAGGCTGACAGCAAGAGCGAGGGTATCTTCGCATAGGAATTAAAGTGTTCGGATACCTTGCTGTACCAACCTATCATGTAGCAGGACCATTTCTCATGCTACATTATAATATATAATCTCTGAAAACTGATATCACGAATTCGCCTTACGTACATGGAGATAAGGCTGGTGCAGCGGGATGGTGTACTGCCGTAATTGGATGTGCAGCATCATATACGCCAAAAGAGGCTGCAGGGCCATCGAGCTTTCCAATGTGGGATGTCCCGAGGCTTCCCAAGCCAAGAGAGAATCATTTTCCCGTGTGATACTGTCGGTGTACTGAATGACCTGGTCACAATCCAGCTCTTTTCTGGCAGGAAGGCTCAGGAGCTGGCTCAGTTCCATCCGAAGTGACAGACTCCATCGGGCCAGGTGTTGGTACGATGTCATGGTACACTCAGTAACCAGCTTAGGCTGTGGTAACTCAATACTGTCCTCATCGAGATCGTCATCGTTTAGATTCTGTGGCGGATTGACGTCGAAATGTTGACAACTAATCCTCGGTAGCCTGTGTTCGAAAGCGGTCTGTAAGTCTAGCTCTTGAATCGCAGCCCAAATTCGTCGTGTATTAGGCAAATAGTCTAAATCTCGATGGAGACCAAGCGCCATGGCATCCCGTACCAGAACACCCGAGCCTATACAAAAGCCCTTCTTCTTCACCGAATTCACCCGCTTAGCAAGGAAGAGCAATCACGCTATCTGGTAGTGGATTAGCTTTTGATGCTTTTGGCTCTGCTGCCAATATCATTCCTCACACGCCTTAATCCGCTTTTTTGCGGGTTCATAGGAGCAAGACATCATGCTAACGAACGTAGACGGCAGAGGACCGCTATTCATACAGCTGGAAATCAATATCATGGAGGGGATAAGAGCAGTGAGCGCTGCATATCGTCGCGGCCTTACCAAGTCCCAGAAATTCGCATACTCCCTTCGGAAAGAAGGTATGTGGATGATCCGATGCAGCTGCTCGAATTGATCCAAATACGCTGATACCAGGGCGTCGATATCGCTCTCTGGTGGAAGTAGGGCTTCCAGAACGGGACCCGGCTCCTCATAGTGATAGTGCCTCTCGGCTTTTCTCCTTGGTCAATGCTTCGGATTTTAAGCAATGCAAAGTGGTTTTAGCCATTCATCAGAGGTCTCTCTCATGAACGCGATCAAGCCAGTCAGCTCACCAAATGCCATACATGCATCATGGGGGGCCGAAGTAGCTTGTCTTAAATTCCTTGCCGCGGGAGGAGGACTGTAAGAGTGGCGGTATAATCGGTTCATCGGTATCCCGCTCTCTAGACTCGGGCCGAAATGCCGACGAGGTATACACCTCTGCAAGCATCCCATACGTTAAATTTTGACTTCTCCACCCAAAGTCGCTTCGGCTAACAAATTGGGCAAAGCGTGACCTGGTGGGTCCAGAATTTCCAATAGAAAATGTACAACCCGAATTAACGTTTGGGATGCCTGCAGAGGTGTAATTAATGCCGATAACACTTCTATCGCTGCCGCCCTGCTTGAGGATGAGGTTCCCGAGAGCGGACAGCTCAAGCTCTAGCTTTCGGAAACGATCGGCAACCCCCGGCGAAGCTCGGCGGTCGGGAGTAGTCCTTGCTGGCAGAAGCTGTCGCGTCTCGTACATGCCAGGACCGGGCTAATACGAATACGATGAACGGCTCCCACACTAAAGCCACTTTATACTATGGTATCGTACCTAAAAAAGGGCACCCCTTCCAAGTCCAGCTGATCCGTGCGTTTTGTAGCCTTTTGGCTACCCTGGCCGACAAAGTACCGGTGGGTCCTGGTGGGTCTGTCCCGCAAATACCTGGCATGGAAGCTCAAAATTACCCCTAACACCATAGTAATAGCTCCGAAAAGTAAACGCCTCCTTCCTTTAAAAAGATATCTAAAGGGGAAAAAAAGTATATTAGCTAGCACTAGCTAGCGCTAATTTATTTTTTTTTAAAAAAGCTTTAAAATTAAAATAATAATAAAATTATTTTTTTTATATAAACAAATAAAAAGTTTTTTTTAAATATTAACTTAATTTATTTATTTTTTTAAATTTTTTTAAAATTTAATTTTATATTTATATAATTTTTAACAAAATTAAATTTTAAAAATAAATTATTCTTAATTTTTAATAATTATAAATCAGCTTTGAAAAAGGAGTTATTTTCTTTAAAAGCTATGCTTATATAATAATTACATCGTGCATGCACGGTTTACAGCCACCATATATCGCCCGTATTGGCAACGGCTCTGGGGTTCCCCACTTCAGGCAAGGTTGCCATGGACGGCCTCGGTGGCACGACGGCTTCCTCCGCCGACACTCCCAGCACGAGAGCCGGAGGCGCTGACGCTTGTATGGGGGCTGCTCCGGGCCGTCATGCCTGTCGGAGCCGTCGTGAAGAGAGTTAAGTTCGCTGTCGCCTGTCATCGGACATGGTGGGCAACGACCTCGGGGATGGTGATGGCGAGGGCGGACGACGGCGAGGACGTCGGCGAGATAAGGCCCTTGTCGGCCGCGTACTTGGCGTGGTGGATTCAGCTGGATATCAAGCCACAATCCAACGCGCGGCAGGCGCGTGAGAATGTCTCTATTTCGATTGGCTTGCGGTGAGAGGGGGGGGCTGTGCTCCCCTGCTCGGAGCTTGGACCCCGGACGTCGGGGCAACTAGAATTCGCTATATATACCCACCACCCCCAATTTGTTTCCCCAGTCAGGGCGGAGAATAAGTTTTAAGCTCAATGTACTATGGTAGCGTCAGCTTTGTGTCTTGGCGCAACACCTGTCTAGATCATGTTTACCTGGCAGTCCCGACCCCGCCGGGCGTCGAAGACTTCCAGCCAGGGCGCAGCATACGACGAGGAGCGCCTGAGACGGCAGTACCACAGACGCCTCTATTTTCCGAGGCTGAGAAGAGCTGCGGCTTGTCTTCTCCTGCTAGACCTGGCGGTCATCGGACTATTGGTCTGGTCTATCGAGCCACTCATCACCCTTCTGACCAGAAATGAAGAACTTTTTGGGCCTCGTTTCACCCTCTCTCGCAATGACAGCGGTACTGTAGAGGTGCCTGCAGGTTCTCATCAAGCTGAAACGAACATCCCACGAATATTACACCAAACGTGCGCAACGGCCACGATTCCGGAGAAATGGGTTTATCCCCAACGCACTTGCAAAGAAGCTTATTCTGATTTCGAGTATAAAGTATGGGTTGTGTGGATCTAGCAGATCCCTAACGCTATGTTTGTTGGATATCGCTGACTGAGTTTCATATAGCTGTGGACAGACGAGCTCGCACGCGACTTCATCTCTACCGAGTACCCCTGGTTTCTGGACACCTGGGATAGCTACCCGTTCCCTATCCAGAGAGCAGACGCAATCCGGTATTTTGTTCTTCACTCTTTCGGCGGAATATATCTCGATATGGATACCATCTGTAAAGACCCGTTTCCAATTGAGCGGATCGAGCCCAAGGGCGGTGCCTACGCTTTGTTCAAGTCAACAGACCCTACCGGTATAACCAACGATTTTATGATATCGACGGCCACGCACCCGGTTTACACGAAGGCAATCTCTAAGCTCCCTGTCTTTTATGGCACGACCAAGCTCTGGGCCCATCTTGAGCCTTACACTGCCATCATGCTCTCTGCTGGTCCTCTTTTCTTGACGCTAGCGGTGAAGGAGTACTTGCTTGAACAACCATCTCTACCCTCGCCAACGGTGGGGGTAGTTGCTTCGGCTAAACTGAATGAATACATCACGGACCTTGAGAGCGCGACTTGGCACAGATGGGATACAGTGATGATGATGTGGCTAGGACACCGGCCATGGACTTGGGTTGGCTTGGGCATACTGGGTCTGGTGATTGGTGTATATCTTTTCAACCATACTGTCTTGATGCTATGGAAAGTTCCGAGGAAAGTCATCTCGTTTGCCCATGCTTTTGAGTGGCGCAAATAGACTACGAGACTATGAGAAAGTAAAGAAGCATCAACCTCTGATTGCCCATATTTCTTGGTGTACTGAATCGTGGTAGTGTATTCATGTGTTCGGGATTTAATACAAATTTAATTCATGATCGATACAATCTCTTCTCTGCAATATACGCCACAGGGCACTCCTGTGCTCCATGCTCTCACCCGACCACGCGTTGTCCCATTACTTCGGTAGCAACTAAACTCGTCATAATTTTGATGTCCCATCCACGGTCCGCTGGCGACCCCATTACTGTCGCACAACAAAGCCCTAACTGGTTGGAATGATGGTCTCCGCGCTCTCCAGGATTCTGGAGGTGGCGGAATTCTTTTCCCCCTTTATTTTCAGCCAGGGAATTACCAAGGAGTAGACGCACGCCCTGGCGTGGCTAGAGGGGAAAGGGTTGGTTTCCCTTGAGGAAGGGGTTCCACGACATGACCCAGATGGCCAAACGGGCATAACGCCCGGACGCAGATGATAAGAGGCCTTTTCCAACTACAAGACAGCAATATCGTGAATACACACGCAGTGTGGTGGCTTCGCCTGGCGACGACGACGAAGACGAAGAAGAAGAGGAAGTCAAAGGGTAGTTGTGCTTGGTGAAGCGGGTGTCGAGCTGTCCTTACAGCCTCGGCCTTCAAGTGAGCAGCAAGCTGAGAGCATCCGACAACGTCTCGACCAGCCCGCAAGCCAGGTAGGTGTACAGTCGGGGCCTTTTACCCAGGCGAACGATGCCAGACCTGCGATCAAGCCCGGCACGTGCAGCATCTGGTTTCGGGTCCCGAAGAGTGGCATGATCCGGAGAGGTGAGTGAGAACTGCTAGAGTACGCTGATGAACAAATTTGTATATATGACAAGGGCAGAGACAGTTCTCCGGCTCTGCTCTGGGATCCTGTCCTCTGTGCAGCCGCTTGCCATGATGATGGTATCAGTTAATGGAAACGCTTTAACTGCACATATATACATACACGGCACCTGTCGTAGGCAGTAAGCTGCTACTGCTATTGTGACAGTATCACCGGTCTCTGGATATTGGCATATTTTCCTAATCGGTCAAGAGGCATGAGGTCTGGCTTCCTCTCATAACGGAGCAGCAGTCCTCTCGGCATCAGACATCGTCTTCCCTCCCGGTGCCGCATGTTTCGATGGTGGGAAACCCCACACCTGCCAGCAGTAGGAGGAAGTTGGAGGCATTACTGGCTGCACCCGACCCTGTCAGGATGGCCAGCATATGCAACGTATCTCCTCCCAACTGCGAACTGCGAGCTGCCGAACTGCCGCGACGAGGGGGAAGAGACAAAAGGGGGCTCGACGGTCAGCCCGCAAGGCCCGTCGTCGGCTGCACCCGACCCTGTCAGGATAGCCGATACACGCCGCCTCACGGGCCCTTTCTTCTATCTGTGGTCTGCGACGCGAGGAAACAGAGGAGAGCGTTACTGGCTGCACCCGACCCTGTCAGGATAACCAGCACACGCCACTCTCTCGCCCCTTGGCGCGTTCGTTGCGCGGTGCCTGATGCTCAATAGACTCATTGCCCGTTACCTTTTGCCTCATAATGCTCGATCTGGAGAGCCAAGTAACCGCTGCCGGCTGCGCCCAAATAGACTTGCTGCAGAGCTGACTCCCTGTCCCCCCGGTGCCAATTATGTTGCCCTAGACCGACGACGTGTTCCCCCAGTTCTGGCGCCTGCTGTTGCACGGGTGATGGCGGCTTTAGATTTGGCCCTGGCCGCGGTCATGGGTTTGGAGCTGACCTTGTTGCTGACAGCGGCGTTGGTAGCACCACCACCAGCCTTGACCCTGGTGCTGGCAGGCCGCTGCCTCGACCTGTCGGCTGCTGCGGCGGCGAGGGTGGTATCAGCGGCCTCTGGGGCTTCCCGGCGCCCCACTTCTTCCTGCAGGCGGGTCTCGCCGCGGTGCCCGAGCTGGAGCAGGTTGGCGTCCTCGCCCGCGAGCTGGCGGCGCCGTGCGCGAGTGATGCGGGTGGAAGATGATGGCGGCAGCAGCGATGGTGACGGGCTGATCACCTCACTTCCGGGTTCAGTGGACGATACCACCTGGGGAGCACCCCGTTTTGTTCTGCGGCCTCGGCCACCAACCGGCCGAGCAGCGTTCCTGTCAGTTGTTCTCCGTTTTGACGCTGCTGCATGGCCATGGTCCTCCTCCGCGTCCCCAGTAAGCTCCCGTCTCCTCTTGCTGCCCGAGGTCACAGGCGGCTGCGCGCGAGGGTCGGTCCTCCTCTTCTTCACACCACGCTTGCTATCTGCATGCTGCTCCTCGTCAAGTATGTCCTCGCCCTCCTCGCGGCCTCTCTTCCTTTGTTGCTCTTGGTGATGGGGACGGCCGCGGCGTGATGATATGCCCGGCGTTATTTGCCCCATCTCAGGGTTCGTGGGACCCGCAGTGCTGCTCTTCTTCTTTTTCTTGGAGGCGGCCTGTGTTGTCTCGTCGGCATGCTCGTCGTGGTCTTGGCCTCTCTTTCTCTTGTGGCCCGACCTTGCGCCCGGTCCCGATGGTGCTGTGGTAGGGCTTCTTGTGCTTGTGTGCATCCTCGTGGATGCGCGAGCTTCCGCTGCCACCAGCTCCGGATCGTAGTGGCCAAGCATCTTTAAATTGCTCCAGAGCGGCGGCCACTCCTCGGAGGGGTCTGGTCTATGACTGACCTCGCTCAGGGACTTGTACTCGAAGTCGGGGGGGGGGGGGGAACTCGACACGGGGCCATTCTCTGGGTTTGGGCAAATCCTCAGGTCTCGACCGCCCTTCCTCGATACGGATCTGTCGTTCGTGGTAGCGGATCTCGGCTCCGAACTCCTCAAAGGTGACGCCGTCGCTGTCTGGGGACAGCCTTCCTGACTCCTTTTGCCGGTAGTACTCGTCAATAAGCTCGCGACGCTTCGTATCTCGGAAATCCAGCCGTCTCTGGAGGTAGTCTTCGCTTGACTCACTTGGGCGTCGAGGCGGACAGAGATATGACATGATGCAAGAGCAGTACTGCGTTGTGTTGTGGTGGAGGTTGATGCTGATGCTGGAGGGCTCGGGAAGCGGGGATATCCCAGCCACCCCACATTTGGTCACTGCTGCCCAAGTATATATTTAAGTATACAGCATTGCCCTCCCTACACATTCGTGCAGCCGTGTCTCGACAAAGATCCCGGGGATATAAACACTACCTACTAAGTACTTAAGAAGACAATAAGTTGAGGAGGGGCAATATGTCTCAAACTTAGTGCATTTTTGCAATGCTGACGCCAGAGAATGCCCAGGCCCAGAAGTGCTTGGAGTCTCTTGTCGACAAGCATGGGCTCTCCTTTCTATCGACAAGCCTTCCCAGTATTCGAGTTAAAAGCAAACCAGATTTCTATTGAATTTTGGAGCTATCAGTAGCCGGAGAAAATTCAGAGGGTGAGAAGAAATACAGATCCAGCAGACAGTCCACATGGCGTTTATCATCGCTTTGCTATTTCCGGTACGTCGGGTTTGCCATGTTGTCAGCCCAAGACATCCAAGACATCTCATTCTGTAAGTCGAGGAAAATGAAGGGGTCCCACGACTGCTGTCCACGGCGCTGTGCTCACCTTCCACGCTAGTACAGATTGTCCACACCTGGGCAGCTGCCCTTGTCAACGCCCCGGGTAGGACCGTTCATCGTCGTACCTTATCCCACCCAGTATGATACATCTCGTCATACTGGCAGAATAGCTCTTCCAATGGCGTCCCATACGCAGTGGCTCGTCTTCGTGTGGCTCCCGTCAACGATGGCCTTACCAACGTCCAGGATTCTTCGAGTGAAGTTGTGGAGAACCGGTTCTCGAAGTCCAGCCCTGGCAAAGATGAGGAGGTATCACCGAGTACCTAGGTAGGCTACATACAACTGGCATGGGAGAGCCTGAGCAGAAATTTCTTCGGACGCAGGAACCGGGAATTATTCTCGACCACCTTGGGAGTTCCGCTGACTGCGCGCCGAGAACTACTGATTTCGGGGCACGTCAAATATAGGATCTTTGAAAGGAGAGTATCCCGGAACAAAGGACCGAGCCTAGAAGGTATTCTCCAACGGAGATGCTAGTGGGCGCTGAAGGCTGTGCCCTGGTCAATTCTGGCAGCGAGTCCGAGCGTCCGGCACCAACATCGCGAGCTGTGCCGCGGATGTGGTGCTTCTCTTCACCTTTGTTAAGCGACACATTGTACCCCGTAGACGGTTGACCAAAGTGACCTGCAGGTAATCATGATATGAATTTAGAATGTCGGTGGACTGTTGGTTCCATTCTACAGCCCCAAACCGGTAAATGATTTTAAAACCTACATGGTAGCCTGTTTCGGATGATGTGGTGACCTTTCAGGTGCTCCCTCAATGTCCTCGCTACCGGAGCCTACATAGATGCACCTAGGTAGTCACCGCAGTGTTTGACGCAAACAGTTCCATTCATATTTCTGTGGCCCTAATTTGCACCTTTAGCGCTACTGCCGAGCGCCTATCAACATTTGTAAACGTCAAGTTAGTACCCACCAGGCCGCAGGATCAATGTAACGGCCGCGGGCTGCCCCACTGCTGGCTGTTCCTGGCGCGTCCTGTGCTGACGCCCAGCGCACTCATCATGCTTTTCTGAACGTCACGACCGCTCCAGCTCGTAGCTCACCCATCTTGATTTGGCTTTCCGGGTATGGACAACAAGGACACGAGCTCGCCAGGAGAAGCCACCCAGGCCGAACCTCAACCTGCGGATGAGCCACCTGTATATTCCGAGTTTTCTCACGCACAGAAGAACTTCATCATTGGCCTGGCGGCGTTTGCAGGCTGGTTCTCATCCGTCAGCAGTTTCATCTACTTCCCGGCCATACCAGCCACCGCTCGCGACCTCGACGAGAGTATCGAGCGCATCAACCTCACGGTCACGTCCTATCTCATCGTGTCGGGGATCTTCCCCTCGATCACGGGGAATGCAGCAGACCGCTTCGGGAGACGGCCTGTCTTCCTCGTTGCCTTGACGGTCTATCTGCTGTCGAATGTAGGCTTGGCCCTGCAGTCTGACTTCGGCCTGCTGTTCTTCCTGCGCATGGTGCAGAGTGCGGGTATCTCAGGTACATTCTCGGTCACGTACGGCGTGTTGAGTGATCTGTTCCCGCCAGCCGAGAGGGGCGGATACGCAGGCATCATCTCGTTTTTGTGCGTAATTGCCGCCTAGCGACTTCTTCCCATCTACTCAATGTTTCTCTGACACAAAACCATGTACAAATTCAAGCTGGCTGATCATTGTCTTAGTCTGAACACACCGCCCAGTATCGGGCCCCTCTTGAGTGGTTTGCTCCTGTTGAAGTGGTCATGGCGTTCTATCTTTTGGTTTCTATCAGCTGCGACGCCGTGCTGTCTCATACCCATAGCGCTTTTCCTACCGGAGACCAATCGGGTTATCGTCGGCAACGGAAGCATGCACGCACGGGGGATCAATCGGCCTCTGCTGCCGCTTCTCGTCCCAAATGTGGCTTGCAAGGCTGTCAGTGAAGCCTTGGAGCAAGAGAAGAACCTGGCAGGCGGTCCATGAACCCATTCGCGTCCATCAAGCTTCTTCGCTCCCCGGGCACAGCTTTGATGATGACGGCATATGGCGTTGGCTACGCGACCTATTCATGCTTACAAGCGTCTCTGTCCACATTATTCCTAGATATCTACCAGATTTCGGGTCTAGTCAGTGGGCTCATCTACATCCCTTTTGGTGTCGCATGCGCCGTATCTGCTTTTGCCACGGGGAGACTGCTTGACAGAAACTTCCGCAAAACGGCTGCTGAGCTGGGTGTCGCTGTCACACGTAAAAAAGCCGACAAACTCTCAACGTTCCCGATCGAGAAGGCAAGGCTCCGAACAATTGTGCCGCTGGTTTCTGGAAGTGCGTTCCTGATTATCGCCTATGGCTGGCAGCTACGGGCTGGCGTGGCCATGGCCGGGCCACTCGTCACGCAATTCTTTATCGGCCTCACCATCCAGACCATGTTCACTGCGTTGAGCACACTACTTGTCGATGTGAATCAGGAGTGCCCGTCAACTGCGCAGGCTGCTTGCAACCTTGTACGGTGCGAAATGGCTGCAGGCTATCTTGCAGCGCTCGACCCTCTATTACGAGCCATCGGGCCTGGGTGGACGTTTCTGCTTTTAGCTGCAGTTTTGCTGGTGTCGGCGATCCTGCTACTTGCACTGCAGTGGAACGGCTTGCGTTGGAGGCAGAAAAGGCTGAACGCAAACACCGGGGTTGGGACAAGCAGAGAGGTCGAGAAGAAGGCTAACACAGCCTGAAGCCGGTCGAATCACGGCCCGTTACACACGATCTCGAACGAATTTAACAAGAACTGGCTGCATGGCAAATGAATAGTAAATGTTTATAATATTATGTTCTATTAAAAGCTCTTATGAAGAAATCGTACATGATTCTTATCGGATCCTTTACTCGGCTGTAGGCAGTGCTTACTGGCAAAACAGCACATTTCCGGTGACCCTGCGCCTCTTTGCTTCTATGTATCATGACGTGCTTTACCCCCCTCATTCTGGCGTCAAGGCACTAATCCCGGATGGTGTGCAGACACCACAGACCGCCTGATTTACCCGGCGGTTGTGTGACAATACCTGCTACTGGCGCCAGAGTGAGGCTGACCCCACTGTGCTGACCGGTTGCAAGCATCATATTCTGTCAAGCTCGACAGATTCTGTTCCAGCACATACAGGAATCCTGCCAGGCTTTGCTTACCTGGCCGTGCTGTGTCACTGGTTGCCATGGCGCCCTAGGGTGATATTTAACGTCAGATGTTCGCCTCATCAACAATATTTGGCTGATTAACTATCGATTCACCGTTCCAGCTCATAGCAAACGTCGTCAGCAAATTCCCTTCGAGATCGGTATCAATTTGGGAGAGAACCACCTTACCCAGCCAATGCACTCGCAGCAGTGATCTCTTACTCTCACTTGATCTTCTTCAAAGTGGCCATCGCCAGGCTCATAAATCCCTTTTTTGCTATTGACACTTTGCCATCGAGGTTCCCCATCATTGGGAGGTCGAACAAACCTTTGAGCCTCAGCCCCCGACAGCTGACGCCCTGCTCAAGGGCAGTCAGCAACCCCTCATACCACATCTCCCTAATGTTGTGAAACGTTGAGAGCCTGATCGCTGCCCGACGAGGTTAAAAGCCCGTATTTGCCATATGATTTGGAGGCCGCAGTGGGTCAACTTTCGAATCTACAGAGCCCTGGGATACCACCTGAGAGTCTTTGGCAAAGTCACAGTATTCTTATCACATCATCTGGTCCCGAGCTATTCACGCCGTCACCAGCAGACACGCTCGCAGGTACAAGAAGCGCAAATAGCCCCCAGCTACAAGGCTTTTGCTAAAGCGGGTCACATCCTTGATCGCCTACTGTGGCAATCGAGTGCTGAACGATTCAGCCGGTTCGTAAACCCGGGCTGGTGGTACTAGAATCAAGTGAAGGCACCAACACTCGAAGACTCGGAGTCACTCGGCGTGCGTCTATTCGGCGTATTCCGATAAGGAGATCAACCCAAACCAGTCGACTAGTTAGGATGAGTTCCTCGACGAGACGAATTCCACCCTCAGAGTGGGCCAAACACAAGGACCTCATTGTGGAGCTGTACCGGGTGAATACCCTGAAGGATGTCCGAGTGGCGATGCAGGAGCAGCGTAATTTTGAGGCCAGGTATGTCAAATAGTCCCCTTCCGTCTGTTTCTCGTGCCTATCATCGTTATCTCGCCTGCTAAGCTCTGCTCAATTAGCCCTTGGCAGTATGAGAATCAACTGAAACGCTGGAATATCCGCAAGAATGCAACTCGGGATGATTGGCAACAATACTTCGCAGCCAACGACGACCGGCCTGGAACCACCTCAGCTGATGACGCAGCCACGCCCGTCCTTCTGAGCAAATCCACCGCGAGCAAGAAGCGAGCCAGACGAATGCTGTCAGGGAGTTCTCACGGTTCTCACGCAACACGACCTAGCAACCGATTACGTCCGCTTGCCAGGTTGCTGCCGAATGAGTCCCACGGCCCGGAAAGAACCATGGAAGCAAACGTTCAAGACACATGCCTGAACATAGCCATCGCCCCTGGTGTATCTTCAAATCCACATTTGCCTCTGGATCCTTTATTCAGCATCATGGATGCAACCCATGAAGTCGAGACCCATGCAGACTCGACACGAGCGTTAATTCACAACGTTGACGAGCTTGCACAATCACTGGGCCTCACCTCTACGTTACTCCCTCCCTACTCACCACCAGTGGTGCCGGACCTCCTGGCGGACTATCCTGGCCATGATTATCATCAGGATGGTGGAGCCATATTCTCGTCCTTGGGTGTACCAGCGGAGAGCAACATGTTCTTCTTCGGATTGTTGAAAGAAGGCGATTTCAGGCGG
Source organism: Diaporthe aspalathi (assembly GCA_001447215.1). NCBI lineage: Eukaryota > Fungi > Ascomycota > Sordariomycetes > Diaporthales > Diaporthaceae > Diaporthe > Diaporthe aspalathi. Next base: position 24,622 of record LJJS01000518.1, read on the forward strand.
GAGCTTCCTTCCGCGCAGCTCGAGGATAATTTACGATCCAGAGGGATCTTCCTCGATCAGGTATCCGGAAGGACCATGCTTGGTGGATTCGCGACCAAGTGTATTGCGGGCGTTTTATCATCCAGCATCAAATCCAGCAACATGACCCGGCGAACTCCACGCCTGCAGCACTTTCTCCGGAGGCTAACATCCCAAGTCCCCGGGGAGAGCTCAGACCTTATCACCGACGACCAGGCATTTGAGACGAAGTTTGCCCGTATGCTACTTTTCTCCATGCTGAATGGGTTCGCCGGTCTCAACGATATCCCTATGGAGAACATTCTTAGGTTCCTGAACCATTTCGCTATCAACAGGCTTCTTCTTGATATCTTGGAGCAGTGCTCCCGGTATGCAAAGAGCACTCTTGTGGAAAACATCTTCCGCGCCACCATTGCGGCCACAGACACCAAGGTGCTAGGGCTCTTACTAGGTCGTAAGCTCGTTGACGTTAACAAGACCATATGTCTGTATAAGGGGAAACGAACTACACCCCTGGAACGAGCAGCTGTACTAAGGCACCCGAGAATTATGAAATCGCTTATCGACGCGGGTGCTGATGCCCAAAAAGCCCTTGGAGCATTACTCGACGACATTAGGGATGTTGTAAATCATGACCCGCGGGCAGACATTCCGCCCGACTCATACGAAACCCTCAACGTGCTGGTCTCTGCCGGTGCTCAAACGAATCCGAGAATGATGTTCCGGCTTTATCCCCGGCCTCAAACCTTAGAACTTGACTTCCTCATCGCCCAAAACATAGACCCTGAGCGCCATGCAGACTTTTTCCAGCCTGAACAAGGGTGGACAGAGGATATCGCGCCTGTCAGACATATTGCCAGTGAGTTCGATGACTCAGGTGCCATGGAGTTAATTCAGATAGCGATAGATCTGTGCCATCAAAGCAACTGCAACAATTGTGTTGCCAATCCCGGGAGCCCATTGAGGAACGCAGCCGTTAATGCCGCATCTACGGGTAAACTCAAAACTCTTCGATGTCTCCTCGACAAGCTTGATTTGAGTGCCGTATTGCCCCGAATCTTCAGAGCCGGTATCAGGTCAGGCAGCAGCCCTCTCATCGAATTCATTCCCAGCCTTGGCCCCGAAATCGACCCACCAGCTGTGAATGAGAGATCGCTAGAGGAAGGTCTCACAATTTTCAGTACACCGATCGCAGAGTCCGTGAGATTCGCAAATTTGAGTCTCAGGCGAGACCTTGAAAGGCTTGGTTGCCTTGTTCACGTGAGTGAAGGTAACCGTTTTGAAGCCCTGGTCCAGGCGGCGGCTGAAGCAGGAAATGTTGCCTACATGAGGGATCTACTTTCGCTTGCAATTACTTCGAAGAACGCATACAGGGCTTCCAGCACCGCCTTGGTGTTGGCTCTTCGTGGAGACGATACCGACATTGTGCAGATGCTGCTGGAAGCGGGAGCCACATTCAATGCAAAGACGATCGGTTTGTGGCGCCAAAGATTTGTTTCGCTTGTTGAAACTCTGGATCAAGCGGACATCCAGATGATATATGGTCTTATTGGTTCCGGGGCTAGCGAAAAAGCAGTGAGGACTTACGTTCAACAAGCAGACTACTCGACAGTAGCTGACATGGTCTACGAATATCCTGGATTTAACGTACACACTGCTGATCTGGAGGGACTTGTCCCCTACTTCATAAAGACAGATGCACTAGAGGCATTCAGAGACGTTCTTCAACATCTCGTAATCCGGAACTCGTCACTCGAGTACTGTCTCAGAGTAGCAGTCAGAATGGGGCACGTTGAACTGGTTGAATATCTCGTGCATATAGGAGCCAACCCCTTCCTGGATGTCGTGCTCCGAGAGGCGGTTACCGATCATCCAAATATGCTACCACTGCTGCTCCAGACAGCGAAGTCGCAGCGGACACTTCCGAAATGCATCGGGGCCAGCGTCTTGGCACCACTCATGGGCCATGGTGCTGGGAATGCCGAGGCTTTGGACGAACTGACCAGGACAGGAGCTATCAACTTCACGAGACTAGAGCAACTATCCAGGAAAAATCCAGCCTTGGACGATGAAGACGACCACTCAAGTAGATTCACACCTCTAGGAATGGCTATTCAAGGCGTACCCGACAAATTCGAATCGAACATGACCACCACGAGAAAGTTTCTCGACGCCGGCGCCGATCCTAACGGAGTCTCAAAGTCTTATACCCGATGGACTCAAGGTTCCCCTTTAATGACCGCGTTGATGGTTGCTATCGAGGTAGGATCAGAGGAGGCCGTCAACATACTACTAGATTATGGCGCCGAAGTAAACGCCCGGCCACGTATACGCACCACACGCACCGCACTACAGTATGCAGTAGAGCTCGGGAACTTCGATCTGGTGCGCCTGCTTCTCGAACGAGGCGCGGACGTGAACAGCGCAGCACCCCCTCGCGGCGGGGCGACGCCGATACAGTTTGCCGCCATGTTCGGGAACTGCAACTTAGTGGCGTACCTCCTAGACCACGGAGCGCAACTCGGTGCTCTACCTTCTAGAATTGACGGGTTTTGGCCACTAGAAGGGGCTGTTGCGAATGGTAGACTCGATATGATCCGCTACTTGTGGGAGTTGAATGTCAGGCTGGTCGCACAAGGTATATTTCTTGACGGGTTCTCGGAACGTCATTGTTTGAGGGCTATGAACTTTGCTCGTGAAAATGGTCATTTTGGATGTAGGGACCTGATCTCAGATTTGTCTGGTGTTGCGGTGGAGAGGCTTGAGACGGACGAATACGGTGCGCCATGGATAGCATACTGAATCTGGAGCGAGGAAGGGCAATGTTTCTCTTTGTATTGTTCCTAACTATGGTTGGGCCGATATATGGCGGCAGATTTCAGAAGTTGCAACAATCGCGAGGTAAGGTCGATTCCGGACGTCACCCGACCGCGACAAATGTCGACAAGAGAGATCGTAACGAAATAGCATTGGGTTCAAGGCTTTATGATGTCAAGGAGACCTGCTGACACCTCAAATACTCCCTTAGCACAGTAGTAGTCGTGTCTGGCTGTGAATCTGGGCGAGAAGCCTATTAGCAACCTGACCCAACCTCTGGGCACAACCCTACAGGGCTTAAAAGCCTCCAAGCTTCTGTAGTTCAATACTGAACCCTATGCAATCTGGAGATTTGGCATCATGCACGCCCCGGGCGGCGCTATTGGATTTTGGACAGAGCCCTGGTCGTCTCTTAATACCTTGGGCAAGCGTCAGTTCCCAACCAAGTGAAGTTTCACTGCCTGGCATCGTGCTGCAATGCGTGACAATTAGTCCCCTTTCCCGCTAAAGTCGAATCAGAAGACCAAAGTCAACGGGCGTTGGGCGTGATAGCCGCTCTTTGGCTGTCTTAGCGTTCCCAAGGTTGCCGAAGCTGGATCTACCGGGGAATAGTGATTCAAGCAAAGAAGACATATTGTCGGGGTAAAGTCAGAGGATATAAAAGACAGTTATTTGTCTACAGGAATCACCCTCAAAGAGTGTTTTATATGTACAAGGTGGCTGAGTTGTCCTTTCTGGAACACCGCAAGAATATGTTTTGACCTTTACAAGTAGCTTGCATCCACCCAAGCCTCCTCCTCAAAGTCCTCTCCAAGGATGTCAGTGATCTTTACAGCTTCCTCCAGGACCCCGCTGTATGCCACACGCTGGGACAGGTCCGCACCGGCGCCGGTGTTCTGGAACTCCTTGAAGTAGACGTGGTCGGTGACATTGTCCCCGTTCCAGTCCGCCCAGCCGGCAGGGTTCACGGCGTCGGACAAGTCGCTGTTCTGCCAGACGACGCGGGCATACGGGCGCCAGGGGCGGCCGAGGTATGTAGAGCCCTTGCCGGCCGTCCCCGTGACCTTCGCCTTGTTGAAGACGTAGATGGCGGGGCTGTCGTCGGACTCGCGGCCGCTGGCGGTGATGTACCCCTGGCCGACAGACTCGATGTCACACCCCTCGAACCACGACTGGGCGTAGCGACCAAAGATGCTAGTACCTGTCAGTCACCTGCTATGGACTGGGGCACAATGATCAGGTAGCTGTAGCAGGAGAAATATGGTACTCACAAGTCGATGGCTCCGTTGATGTAGCAATTGGCATAGAGCTGGCGGCCCTTGTCGCTGAGGATTGTGTCCTGGTATCCTGCTCGATGCGTTAGTACTCACTTTTGAGTCGCGGGCGGAGATGCATTTCCTCACCGGTGAAATTGACGCCGTAGAAGCCGTTGTTTGTCGCGTTGACGTTCACAGCCAAAGCCTGGCCCACATTTCCAGCGGTGTTTGCAACATTGAGGTTGTAAACCCTGACGTTGTCCGACTTCAGCCGGAGAGTACTCGTCAGGTCGTTACGGGACTCGCCGGTGACCTCGGCAGGGATGTCCTTCTGCGCAAGCCCGGACGTGATGGTGACCTCATTGGCGGCGTACGAGCTTGAATCGCAGGTGTACCCCTGGAAGACGAGCGGGCCCTGCAGGGGGGAGACAAGGACCTGTTCGTTGTACGTGCCCGGCAGGATGAAGACGATCTGCTCCTCCGTCTGGTTCTTCAGTGCCGCAACACCGGCGCTGATGGTCTTGTAGCTGCCGGCATGGGCGCCGCTGGCATCGATCACGACTGAGCCGGTCGGTGGAATTACACGCGAATCCGGGCCGTCGCAGCCGGCAGCGAGCGGGGCGGCGGGGGCCGCGAGAGCGCCGGGCACCATGGCCGCGAGGCCCGCGAGGGCGATGCTAGAGGTAAACATTCTGAGACGCTGCGTGACGGAAAGAGTGACAGCTGAGGGCTGAAAGGAGTGAATTGATACAGTGGCGGCGGATGTAGACCTGCATGTTCTCTCCGGCTCATCGCATAGACATGTTTATATCGTAGGGCTCTGGGCTGTCCAGGGGGCATTTAAGGTTAGATTTGAGTAGGGGTCCACAAGTGGAAGCCTCAGGGGCACACTGAAAGCGGAGATCGATCGCATGAACTGCGGCCGGGCCGATAAAGACTCACCGCAAGTGGGATGGCTGCCGACACGCCCGAAATTGAAAAGACGACAACTTCAACTCTAGCTGTGGACGCCGGACGATCGTCCCGCTGACTGTCGTCTGCCCTACGTTGATTTAGACGGACAATCAAGCTTAACAAGATTTACGGAGCTGGGCAAACGACATTGACCTGAAACTCCCAGTGGGATGGGAATGGAACCCTGACAGCTGTCAATCTGACTTGTTATAAGAGCTACCAGTACGCATCCAGCATTGCTTCCCACCTTTGAAGCTTGGCACAACGCACCGGCCCACTCGAAATTTCCTGGACTTGTATAGACGTGTAGAACGAAGAGACGATTGTGAACACATCGCTCGAACACCCCTGAACTTCTGGGTTGACTTTGCCATTTCCATCGCTTTGGTTGTGGGTATGGCGCTCCGCTGCATCCATTGTGAATGCAATGTCACTAAACAAGGGGGTGATGTCAATTTCCGTGTCCGACCTGATACCTCGCCGGAAACCATTACTGATTGCGTGGGACAGTAGTAGCCTCTCTTGATTCATTTCATGACTAGTACTGGGACGTACCCAAAATCCCCTGGGATCAAGCACTGAGCAGAGATGTTGCCTTTACTCACACAGTCGGGGTTAGCCGATTTGGCATCTTTAACAATCGATGATTCGGAACTTGGCGAAATCAGCCCTTTGAAAAATCTCGATACACTACCGGAGATCGACAACAGTCTCGTGGATTTCATAGGTATGATAGAAGCATATGAGGGTTGTTCCCCTGCTAGATTGAGCATGTACATGACTGATTAGGGCAGAGGGCCGGCTTACCCTAATTACGCCGGGACATGTATGCACGGCCCCATGTACGAGTGAATGTTATTTGTTCGTGGACTTATTGCAGTGGTTCCCCTCTTCTGTGCGACGACATTCTGGACAATGACCCTCCCAGACTGTATTGAATTCTACACTGGTCTACAATTGAACACATCCAACTTTGATTACTGAATCTGCGTCGGGACTGAGTTTACGTCCGGAAAATAAAAGCCCAACCAATATCTAAGTCTCTTTGTGGTAGGTATAGAATCTATCTGAGAGTTCGTCTCCCCCCAACATAAACTCAAACAGACAAACCCGGGAAACTAAGAAGCCTCGCCAGCTCCCCGCGCAGGGCGTAGCCCCAGACCTCCAACCATGCCAGGAACTTCAGACAACGAGGTGACGTCCAGCGAGGCCAGATCCCCTCCACGCAGCTCGCAAACCGTACCCCTACACTTGACACCTAAACGAAACATTGCAGACCCGTCGAGCACGGACGCCCAGCGACGGCCCAAGAACGAGCCCGGGAACAGAAGGTGAGGCAACACAGTCAGGAACGTCCACAGGGCTAACAGCACCATGACCAGCTGGTACGGCAGCACGCCGGGGACGATGTCCGTCATGGGGTCGAGCCCCCTCAGCCCCGGGTCGGTCCAGTTGCCCGACCCCGCGGCCGCCATGAGCGCGATGGCCACCTCTCCAAAGAGCTTATGCATGGCGAGGGCCATCCGCTCGGGCGATATGGCCGGGTACTGGAGCACGAAGCTGCTAGACTCGGTGCCGTTCTGCGTAGTCTTGGACCCCTTCCTTGCGATGTGTAAGGGTATGCCGTTGGTGGCGGTGTTGGCGCCGAACCAGCCGCTGCACGTCGAGAAGATGGTGTCGGTGTTGCACAGGTGCGAGGGCGCGTCGCGGCCCTGCCAGTTTATTCCCGCGCTGGTGAAGGCGGCGTAGACCAGCGTCTGGATGGCGTAGACGCCGAGGTTCTCCTGGGTGTCCCACGTGAGGAAGGTGTTGCCGTACGCGGCCTGCTGCGGGCGGAAGTCGGAGAAGGTGTTGGTGATGGCGGAGAGGGAGGCTGTCCCCACGGTCGAGTACACGGAGCATTGCAGGCCGAAGCCCAGAAAGTCGCCAGAGGCGACTACCGCGTCGTTATCCCTCATCTTTAGCCACTCCTGGTCCTGGTCGGGGGAGAACCCCTGTGCCGTGTTGATAGACTGCCAGAGGACCATCTCGACCGAGCCCTGGATTGGGATCGATGGCCGCGAGACCAGGGGTCCTGTAGACTGGTTTGAGTAGTCTGAAAGGGCATTCGTTATGTCCCGGTCGCTGGTCATGACATAGCTGTAGTTGACTCCGAAGCCTGGCGTTTCGTGCCATGAGCTGGCATCGGCGTACAGGGTGTAAGAACTTCCGATCGGACCTTTCTGGTACACCATCCACTCAGATGCATTGACAATGATACTGCTACCACTTGCCGAGCCCGGGTTTGTGGCTGCGGTCCACTCATTGACCGATGTGATATTGAGAAGCCGCAGTCGAGTATAAGGGTTTACCGGCACGCAAGAGACGTTCACAAGCAAGCCCCAAGCATCGCCGTGGACTCTTTCCCCGACAGCGGGGCCAGAGAAAAAGGTGATGTTGGGTCTTGACAGACTGCTTCTCTGGGGATGTAAGTAGATATTCCGAGCTTCGTCCTCAAGGAAAGCCCCGCTTGCGTTTCGAGTTCCTCCTGGGGCGTAAAGAATTGTCTCGCCCTGCGGCGTTGTGGGGTTTCCTTGTCGCCAGCGACCGTCGGCCTTTTGAGCGATACTCACGGATTGCTGGGTGTCAAACGTCGATTGATTGGGGCCCATGATGGGAATCTGCCTGTCGCTTAATCTGAATGAAACGTCAGGCTGCATCGAGAGTCCTGCCAATGGGACTGCCACAAAGAAGATCAAGCTGCAGGAGGCCAGGTAGAACCAGAGCCCAGAAGGCCCTTGCCACTTCTCTCCCTTCCGCTTTCTGTAGCGCAGGAAGTCCACGGTGACGAGCAGAGCCTTCCACCAACCAGACATCGATCCCCAAGCCCGGTCGGTGTGCCACATGAGCTGGTTGGCGTTGGCTGGCGCCAGCCTCGGCTGCATCAACGCCCAAGCCTCGAAGCCCGCGAGTCCGGATTTCGCCCACTCCAAAACGGAGACGCTGAGTACGAAGAAGGCATAGAAGACCTCCTTGCCAGGCAGAAGACGCGACGGACTGATATTGTTGGTACTAGGCCGGCTTAGGAACTCGAGGGCGATGAAGAAGTAGAACCCGGTCACCGCCACTGGCCCTAGCGTGTTCAATAATGACCTCCCGATGTAGCGTTGGAACTTGCGAGTAGGCAGTTCTCTCTGTTGAGAAATGACAGACTGTGATTCCAGCACCATAGAACTGATTGTATGTGGGCGATGGAGATTAGTATCTTCGTCGTCCAGATTCGCGTCGGATTGGCTTGACCATGCTTCGTCGAAGGTTTGTGGTACGGCGTGACCAGTAGCTCTGCAGGACATTTGGGGAGAGTGTGCACCTGGTCATGAGTCTGTTACTCTCGTACAGACCCGTATAAGGACCGAAATCCGGACCGGCCAAGACGAACTCACCACTGTTGCCACGATGTCTTACTCCCTGCTGTCCTGGGTCGTCCCTTCTTGTATCCATACTTCGTGTGTAGTCTAGCGGCTGAGAGGTTTGTAATCTTGACCAAATTCGAAATTGAAGTGTACCATAAAGTGTCCCTTTTTAGTCTCAAGATTGCATGAACAGCAGAGGCGCATGGGTTTATATCTTAATGTATCAGCCGAGCGGCATGCGGCCATGGCCGTGATGATTCTGCAACCTATCTGGCAAACGTTTTGGGGGCTGCAACGTTGATATGCAACCTTGGTCGACCTCGATCTCCTCAAATAGAAGGTCTCAGGTGCTTCTCGCGGCTGAAAATCCTGCCCCTCAGTTACACAACAAGCCCCCACGGAGTATGATGCCTTCTATCGGATTCAACCTAAGCAACTTTGCAATCGAGGACGCTGGTCTGCATGACTTTCATAAGCCATGGCGAGCAGACCGGTGCCTGGATGTTTGCCAGAATCATGAAGCAGTTGCACTTGAGTTGTATCGAAGGAGGCACCCAGGAGAGGATGAACAGGCTCATGGGCTGACACCTGTGGTGAGCTGTGCCTTCATGCAGGTCGATTCTACAGAAATAGAAACGGCTGCAGACGTAGTACTGGACGTGAATTAGTATGGGAAACAACTCTCGTGTGAATCACTAAGGTACTCGATCGTGTACCACTGAGGCACAGACGGCCCCAGGTCGCCTTGTCAGGTATATATGAACAAAATGGTGGGTCTAAATGCGGCGGCCCCCTACCACCTTTTTTTTGGCCTACCACCGGGGTTGCACTTCCGCCAAGGTCTCCTTTGCCCCCCGGTACTTGTGCGATTAAATATATTGCGTCAGTTACTCCTATTTGCGCTTAAAATATGGAGTTGCTGTATCGGGCTCTGTTGAGTCTGGGTGGAACCACGCTTTTCAGACTTGCAGTTGCTGTCACTCTGTTTTGGTACTTCGTTTCAACATTCGGGGAATGGCGCCGGCTTTCCCATGTCCCTGGCCCCTTCCTAGAGTCTATCTCATTGCTAGGGATTGTCAAGCACCGTTTTGAGAGGACACATGGCCCCCGCTCTATTGGGCCTACAAAGGCATGGATCTCTGGTGAGGGTGGGACCAAACTACCTTCTGACAGACGACCCGGAAATTCTCCGCCAAATCTCAGATGCCAGGAGCGAGTATAACAGGGACGAGTGATGGCGCAGCCTCAGCATGACTCCAGGACAGGACAACCTAGGTTCCATTCTGGAAATAGGGCCTCATGATAGGGTTAAAGCCAAGATGGCGACTGGTTACGCTGGCCGGGACAATATGGACACGGAAAAAAAGTCGAGGCGAAGATCGCACACGTAAATAGTGACCTGCGCCAACGCTATCTGTCAGAAGACGACAAACTCAATCCCGTAAGAGGGCTAAATAATATAGTGCAAGCTGTTTCATCACTGTGCCTACATTTGGCGCAGGATCGCAGCTGCTTCTATGCTCAGAAGTCCCAGTCTGGGTCCGGCCACCGCATTGAACTGGCTGCCTTTATCTCGTGGCTGCACAATATAGGGCTTGAAACCGCGAAGTGATATCTCTATGAAATAAGTTATTATGCGTGTATTGATCGGAATGTTCTCTTGGGCCTTGCGACACTCCACTGGGACTAGGACGTGGAGGCTACCCACTTTGATTCTGACCAGAAGACTACTTAGGTACGTTGGGGTCTCATGCAAAACGAGGGGTGTTACCGGAGAAACAAATTTCCACTGCCAGACTTCACACCCTTTTACAATGGGAGTAAAGGATAATTCAGTAGGCGTTTTATCCCTCAGTAAGCGGCGCAACGAGAGCTTGCAAATGTACATGTGTTCAATAACGTTCGACGGAACCTTGCCCCTTGTTGGGGCCCTGAGGGAGTCACTCTATTAATGAATTAGAGCGGTGGCAACATTGAATCTAGAGAGTTCCCTGCAAGACAAACCTGCAGTGCTCACTGACTACCCGGGATCAGTGGCTCGCAAACGGTGCGCAACTACACTGCAGATAACTGCTACATTCACGAGCCATGGTTGGTACCACAGGTGACTCAACGATGCTACCTTATGATGTGCATATTCAGTCCAACCCCCCTCTTCGGGCGAGGTGCTATCAAAGCAGTCTATTTCCAGCCGGGCCCGGCTATTTCTGATCCACGTTTGCCGCAGATGCCTTCGGCTGCGACTTGACACTTTCCCACGTCATGAAAGCAGCTCCAATGCAACCCAAGCACGCCGTGATCAGCCCGATTTGGAATGTTTGTCCCAGAGCTTGGTTGTAAGCGCCCGTCACGACAGCTAGATACTGAGCCGGGACCACTTTTTGCCATGCGGTGGCACCGGCACGGATGACTTGCTCTGCGTCCACGCCTGGCAGCCTCAGCGAGGCGATGTTACGAGCCAGTCTGTCGTTGAGGATGTTGTTGCCCACGCTGACGAAAACCGAGCCACCAAGACTCTGGAAAAATAGAGTTATCGCAATGCCAGTTGGTATATCCCTGAATGGTAGCACGGTCTGCGCTGCAACCTGGGGAACCTGGAAACCACACCCACTGCCGAACCCATACAATATCTGGTAGCCGATCCACCGGGAGGTACTGGTGCTAGAAGAAAGCGTAACCAGCATGCCTGATCCGACAGTTAAGAGAACCATGGAGAGGTAGATGAATGGCATGTAGTATCCAATCTTGCTGGTGAGCACGCCCACCAGGATAATGGCCAGTACCTGACTGACGACGAGAGGGATGGTGTCAACGCCGGATTGAAGCGCCGAAGCGCTCTTGATCGCTTGGAAGTAGATCGGAAGGAAATACGCAACAGTGAAGAATGACCCTGAGGTGAAAAGAGTGTATACACAAGCAGACCAAATGGTACGCTGGCTTGCGATACGAGGTGATACTGCATAGATGGTGCTTAGTGCCCGGGTACACTCACGGACTTTAGAGCCAACACGCGCCGAGGGGACTCATAAGCAGTAGAACTTACTTGTTGACGTCTCACCGAGCCAGATCTGAATACCAACAAAGGCGACGAGGGTAACTCCGAACACGACGAACAGCGATATGATTTGGCCGCTGCGCCAGCCGTAAGTAGTACCTCCCCACTATGTATTGTCAGTCAGCACGTACTCCCAAGTACTGGAATCGCTGGAACCCACCTCAAGAGCCAAAAGAAGACATATGATGCTTGGGACAAAGGTCATGAACCCAAGTGGATCAAGGCCCCACAACACCCCCAATATGCCCTCGTGCTTGGCAGGCTTTCCCTTCGAGGGTAGCTGCAACACGAGAATGAGAACCAAAGCTGTCACTGCTCTGGAACGATGACCGGTCAGTGACTGTTTTACAACTTGTTAAGACTGTCTTACCCCAGTGGTAGGTTGATCCAAAAGCACCACCGCCAAGTGACACGGTCCGTTAGGGCTCCCCCGACCTATGAAACCACAGGTTAGTTGGAATCACCGAGGCACCTGCTTCGGAACCGGTGTTGGATGATCTTACCAAAGGAGCAATGATTGAGGCTACACCGAACATGCCTCCGGTGAGGCTCTGGTACGTTGGCCGTTTGTCCATAGGCGCAATGTGCGCGATGATGACGAAAGATCCGCCCGTCACGCCAGCACTGCCGATCCCGGCAACAGCTCGCTACATAGCATGACACACTTAGTAATTACTGGTAGCCGGCTGTCACGGTGACAATGACCAGGGGAAGTGGGGAGGGAAGGATCGTGGCCACTTACACCGATTATCAATGCCTCTGACGTGAGTGCAGTGGCACATACCACCGAACCAACCTCAAAGAGCAACAGGGCGGCGAGAAAGGTATGCTTCAGGTTAAAGCTTCTGTATACCTTTCCGAAGAATAGCTGGAACGCACATTTCGTGAGGAGATAAGCTGAGAGGCAATTAGCTTCGCCCTGGTGCAGATCATCAACTGAAGGGGTGTGATATGATGTAGCTGACCAGAACCGTACCAGCCGATGTCACGCAGGTCATGGAATTCGTCGGTGATCCTTGGAATCGCGGTCGAGACGATGGTGCTGTCAAGAGCAACACACAAAACGGCGATCAAGAGGGCAAAGATTGTCATACCCACTCTGAGTGAGGACGGGTACGACAAATCATGAGAAGGCTGCGGCCGCGGGTCTATGCCACATTGACTGTCATCAAGTCCCCCATGCTCACGCTTAGACGGCGCGCTTCTTGAGGTGTGATCCTCTTGGATGTCCATATGAAGCCCTTTCTGCGACATGTTGATACCTCGTTGATGATATGACGTGAGAAGATGGAAGGTTGTCACGAAAGGGTGAGATGTTTTCAGGACTCGAACGAAATTCCTTCATTGGGGGAGACGTGAGAGTTTGGGAGGGTAAGACTCTCACTGAGCAACCTGGAGCTGCCCGAACCGTTGGCGTACAACATCATGGCCCGCGGGCTCGATTCCCGAGGTGACGCACACCACACCGCTCTCCAGCCATTTCTTGTCGTTTGTGGTACCCTCAACAATCTAGACGAAGGTGTGGCTGAGGCTGAAGTCAAACAATCACGGACAAGATTGGATATTACGGCAGTTACACATGCATGCATGTATCAAGACAAACGGACGTGACACAAAAGCCGGTAGAAGCCAAAGTGGCGCCACGCAAGCATGTCAGAAATCTTATTCCCGTAACGGCTGACTGCAGGCTCAGCAGCCTGGGGACGCGTGAGAGGGGAGATGATGCCCGCATGCCCACATACGGATATCCGGGGCGATCTTTGCCCTTGGTGGTCACAGCATCGTGTCGGTTGTTTCACCCGAGGGTAGTACGCCTTATATACCACCAACCAGGCGATCGCGTGTGCACCTGGCTGAGCCATTGTATGCTGTCTCGAGAATTTCTGAGGACATTCACTGTCAGGCCCTCGAGAAAACAACGGAATCGACATGGCTAGTCAGGTATTCACACCCTTTCTGGTCCTCAGGGCCCCTGTTCTGGCTGTGCTCGTGTTCGCGGCCGTCGCGATTGGAGTATGGATTCGTCGTGACCGCCGGCTCGACAAGATGCCCGGGCCCAAGGGGTGGCCTGTTGTTGGCATCGGGCTTGGGCTGCCAAAACAGAGTGCCTTCATGCACAGGTGGGGGCTCGAATATGGCGAAGTGTTCAGGCTCCGGGTGGGCTGGTACAACTGGGTTGTCATCAACAGCCCAGAGGCCATGAAGGAAATCATGGACAAACAGGTACCGAAGTAAGCGTCAATGAAGGTGAATCCATCTCACACGATACAGTCAATCCATACCTCTTCCAAGGTCCCAGCCCCGCTGGCTCACGATGTTGTTACTGGTGGTTTACGCCAGTTCACCATGCGATACGGCCCACAGTGGAGGGCCTATCGCCATGTCTCGCACCAGGTCCTCTCCACGCCGATGACCGCGTCATTCATCCCGGTTCAGGAATTCGAAGCAAAGCAGCTGATTTACGACATCGCATTCGACAACAAGAACCAGCGTGATTTCTACTGGCACGTGCGCCGCTTCTCCTTCAGCATCCACATGACCGCCACGTACGGCCGCCGCGTCAACAGCTGGCAGCACGAGGACGTCCGCCAGGCAAACAGGACGTCCAAGATCCTGGGCCAGGTGTCGAAGCCCGGGTCTTTCCTGGTGGACGAGCTGCCCTTCCTGGCGAGCCTGCCCCGGGTCCTGCAGCCCGGCCGGGCCCGCGCCGCCAGCTACACGAAGCCGATACTCGACGCCCGGCTGCGGCTGTGGAATCGCCTGAAGAAGGAGCTCGAGGCCGGCCACGCGCCCAAGTGCGTCGGCCGCGAGCTGCTCGAGAACGAGGGCCTGTGGAAGGGCCAGGGCCTCGCCGAGGTGGATGCCGCGTGGAACATCAGCGGCCTGGCCGAAGCCGGGTCCGAGACGTCCTTCGTCACGATGAACAACCTGATCCTCCACCTGGCCTCGGCGCCCGACGCGCAGAGGCGGGCGTACGACGAGCTGATGCGCGTCGTCGGGCCCGACAGGACTCCGGTCTTCGACGACGTGCAGAGGCTGCCGTATATCCGCGCCTGTGTCAAGGAGATGCTCCGGCTGCGGCCGGTTCCGATCTGGGGCACCAAGCACTTCACCGACGCGGACGTGAAATACAAGGATTATGTGATCCCCAAGGGCACGGTTCTTCTCGCGAACACTTCATTCTTGGGCCAGGACCCTCAACGTTATGATGAGCCCTTCACGTTCCGGCCCGAGCGTTTCCTGGACTATCCCAAGTATAGCGCAGAATATGCTGCCGGTGACCCCTACAAGCGCGATCATTTCGGTGAGTCATTTTCTTTGTTGTGAAACTTCAGAACCAACCCAACCCGTCCTCCCTCCACCCCCCCCCCCGATCACTCGACGTCGGGTCATGCACAAATTCCTGACATCCCGGACCAAATATGCAGCATTCGGCGCTGGCAGACGCATCTGCCCCGGCGCGAAGCTGGGCGAAAACACGCTGGACATCGGGTTGATGAACCTCTTGTGGGCATTTGAGGTGAGGCCACCGTTGTTGGACGACGGGACGGAGGCTACCAGCATGAACATGGACTTCGACACCGCCTTCGAGCCGACCGCCTTTGCGGCGCCAAAACCGTTCTCGGTGAGGTTTGTGCCACGTAGCGAGAAAGCCTTGCGCCTAGTGGAGGAGCAGTGGCAAAGGGGGCTGAGAGAAGGCTACATGCTTGGCCAAAATCACGTATCTGCTTCTGGTGTGGCCTCCTGAAAGGTTATCTGAAATATTTTCCCTGGTTATCAACCTTTCCTGTAATTACCCTAGGGTAGCCCAGGTAGAACTCATTGATAGATACCATCTTCAACTACCATGGGTTCTGTCCTTGAGAGTTGGGCTAGTAGATCATTGACGATATGCTTAAAATACCCATTGGCCAGCCTTGTATTGAGTGCTTCCTCCTGTAATGCGGCAATGTCCTGGCAAGGACTTCGCCTTTGGCGGTAACTCTTTGGCATGTCTCTGTACTTGCCGATACGGGCATACGCCGGCCAAACGTGTAAGCCACCTAAAATCTCTGTCGTCGTGATTCCCGCCGCCTGTGGCAGAATCCGAACCTACGATTTGAAGTATAGTACACGAGCGTGTCCAGAGCGGGTGCCTACCTTTACACAACATACCCGCCATGAGTCGGGTTGCACTGAAATCAAGGCCATTGGCCGCTTGTGGCACGAATACGATGCTGACTGTGATACCGGCATATCCGACCTACATCACCGAGGAGCCCCTTTGTGAATCAACGGCTGGCATGTGAGCTTACCGTGTTGTCCTCGAGCCCCGGAGCTCCGAGCTTGCGACTCGGATCTGTCGTGTGTACGAGTCCCCGAAGCCTTGGCGCCCTAATATCCTCGAGTATTTTGAGTTCTGGTGATACTGACGATCTTTAAGCATTTGGGCTCGCTGATGGCAGATTCTTGTTCACGAGACACAAGACAGGCGCAGCGGTATGACGCGGATGTCGTGCGTCAGTCACCCTGCCCGTCTTAGGCCGTTGTACCAACCGCTTGCCCTTTTCTTGTTTTAGCTGCAAATTAATTGTTTTAGCTGCAACTGAGCTCAGCTTATAGATCAACGAAGGCATACCATCGATCTCATTTTTGACCCAATATCCCGCCGTCTTGTCACACCCGGCATCCTCGAGTGCTCTGTGACACGCGGCTTCAGTCTGCAAACATCGGAACCTGTCCGCCACATCTTGTGGGACAGGCAAAGGCCCGCTGTACCGTGACGAAAAACCATAGCGCAAAGACATCGCAGATTGTCACTTTCGGGGACTCTTGTTGATCGCTCAGCAGTCGGATACCAACATTGGGGAGCTCCATTTGTTTCAACGGATCCTTGGCTGCATACTACGAATTCCCAGTCACCTCATTGCAGCGGAATGATTCAAGAGACCACGTAGGATAGGGACTTTTGGTGCCACACGGCTTGAAGATCCGAACACGTCAGCAGGAGCGGAAGCTTAACGACGAGCGTGCTATAACTTTGGAAGCCGGCGAGTAGGGGTATGCTGGGGCCTTGCTGATGGCATGTCTTTGAGTAACGAAGCTTCAGTCAGTCATAGCCATGATCGAATGGAGCCCAGTTTCAAGTCTGTCCACATGTGGTGTGCAGTCTGCGAGCATCCCACGCTCTATCTCACATGCAACACATCCCATCGAATTCCTGCATTAGCCAGGAAATAACGAGATGTTTTAGACCTTTTATCAGCGATAGCCAAGATCTATTTCCAGAACTAGCGGTGCCTCCACCCGAGAAACTACAGGCTTTGTGGCTAGGTGCTGCACCAGATTATCGTCTCACAGGAATTGACTTCAATGGCGTATATTTTGACGGACATCATGGCGCCGAGGCTGAATACAGGCCGGACATATCTATGGCGAAAACCCAAACGGCGGCCGTTCCATACTTAGGTACTTTGGTCAAGCGGATGTGGAAATGTGTGGCGTTTCCAAGAGACCGTAGCGCTCGAAAGCCGGCCGGCTGGTTCAAGTTCCTTGGAAATCACCGAATGTCACATCTTCGTACAGCCAAGAATCCCCTTTGCGATCTAAACTTCTTGGATCTCTTCATATCGTCATTGAATACCACGAAATCGGAGATGGTGTTGAGCATCTGTCTTGGCAGCATATGTGTCTGCCCCGTGGCGGGAGCAATAGTTACATACCAGGCGGGTACCGCTGAAGTTCCCCATAAAACCCAATCGAAGCTGAGCCGCTCATACGTGTAAGTACCTCTTGAACTCGGTGATCCTGGCTGGCCTTCTCCGAAGGTGGCTGACAAGATGGGTGAGCAACTCATCTGGTATATTCGCTCGGCTGAGGCCTATCGTGCCCAATACGCCTCTTTTCTCCCAACAGTGGCCCATGGCCCGTCGGTTATGGGGCGCTTGATCTCGGGGAACACTGCATACTGTCAGCCTCGGCAAGGAAAAGTCGCGCGCTCCTGGGCCCGTTTTCATGTTCTAAGCTATTGTCATAATCTCCGTCCCCACACGGAGCACCCGTACTTTGCCCCAATCACACAGTCAGACCTGGAGCATCATTCTCGAACTGATGATGTCCATCGGGATGGTATGCGGTGGAGTCAGCGGTGAGGCCATTGCATCGTTCGTATATAGATATCAGCGTTCCATGGCAAGTGCTCGAGCTTGGTGTTGATGCTCGGCATGCGGAAGCGTAACCAGAAGTGTCTCCTTCAGCAGCCAAACGGTCGAGGCACTATCCATTCTATACCCAAGAAACCCGGACGAAATCCAAAATGAGCCCCACGCAAGCCCGCCTTTATCTCTTTGGCGACCAGACGTACGACATAGGGCCTCATCTGAAAACATTGCTTGTGGAGTCTCAGCGTGGCAATGCACTCCTGGGTGACTTCTTCCAGCGGGCTTATGGTTCTCTTCGCAAGGAGTTGTACCAACTACCGCTTCAGGAGCGAGAGTCTCTCCCTCGCTTCACTTCCGTCGAGGATCTGGTATTATGGAGGGCAACTTCCCCGGACCAGGCGAGACAATGTGTACCCCTTGACATGTCTCTGACTTGCATGTGTCACATAGCTGCCTTTATCGCGTAAGTGCCCCGTCCAGATTTCCACCACTGGGCCGCAAGCTCATCCCAATTGATCCAGTCAAGCCAAGCATGAGTATCCGAGCCCACGGGACAGCCACCTTTTGGGCCTCTGCACTGGTGCTCTCGCCGCTGCAGCGGTAAGTTGCGCGCAGAGTGTGGTTGCTCTGCTTCCTCTTGCAGTAATCTCGGTTGTGGTGGCCTTCAGGACGGGTCTCTCTGCCGCGGGTGCAGGCAGGCGTGCCACAAGATTTGAGCATACCGAGCCTAAATCGAGCGGACCGAGGTCTTGGTCTCTGGTTGCAGCTGGCCTGACTGCCTCTCAGGCAGTGAAGGAGTTTGCCGAACGGAGCGTAAGGACCCCCCTCCTCCTCCCACCCGGATCTCAACCCGATGTTGTAACCCCGTCTAATTTTGTGCACCCAGTGGCTTCCTTTGACAGCTAGGCCCTTTGTCAGTGCTCATGCACTACACGGTATCACCATCACCGGGCCGCCCTCCTCTCTTGCAAAGCTCACCGCTTCGGAGGAGTTCAAGACTGTCAAGTACAAGGATATTCCGATATTCGCTCCTTATCATGCGAAGCACTTGTTCTCCGAGGAAGACGTGCGGGAGATCCTTGAGGGGATTTCTGAGTCAGAAATAAGTGACTCGCCAAAGATTCCACTTCTGTCACCAAGCAATGGCCGGGAGATCGAGGCCAAGGACTTCCGCTCTCTGTTGGCGGCCGCCGTAGAGGGTATACTCATGCAGGAGATCAACTGGAATGAGATATTGGGAGGCATCCAAGCCGCCTTCGAGGGCCTCAAGGAACCCCAACTTAGGTTCATCCCATTTGGTACAGCAGCCGACCAGCTCATCCACACGGGGCTTAAGCAGACCCCCTTGGGATCATCACACCTGACGCCACCATCGGGATCCAAGCCGTCGTTCAAGCAAGAACCCTCCTTCTCGCCCAGCCCACCAGGCGCAACTTCTGCTCCAGGAAAGCGACCCAAGATTGCCATAGTCGGCATGTCTGGACGTTTTCCTGGAGCAAACAGCACGGAGGCCTTTTGGGACCTCCTCCGCGAGGGGCTCGATGTGCACAAGGAGGTGCCAGCACTTCACTGGAGCAAATCGACGCATTTCGACCCAACGGGCAAGGGCAAGAACACCTCCGCCACGCCCTTCGGCTGCTGGCTGGATGACCCGGCCGCCTTCGACGCCCGTTTCTTCAATGTGAGCCCGCGCGAAGCACCACAGATCGACCCCGCACAGCGTATTGCTCTGATGACAGCATACGAAGCCATCGAGCAGGCGGGAATAGTCCCCGACGCAACTCCGTCAACGAGAAGGGACCGGGTTGGTGTGTTCTATGGTGTGACGAGCAACGATTGGATGGAGACGAATAGCGCTCAAAAGATCGACACCTAGTACGTCAAAACCCGAGAGTGGTACTCAAGAATAGATCATGGCTAACCTGTGCTTAAAGCTTCATCCCCGGTGGCAACAGAGCCTTCATTCCCGGCCGGATCAACTATTTCTACAAATTCAGCGGTCCCAGCTATGCCGTGGATACTGCTTGTTCTTCTAGCCTGGCCGCAATCCACATTGCCTGCAACTCTCTCTGGGCCGGGGACGTTGATACCGCCATCTCAGGTGGCACGAACATCCTCACCAACCCTGATTTTACAGCTGGGTTGGACCGGGGCTATTTCCTCTCCCGGACTGGCAACTGCAAGACTTTTGACGATGCCGCGGATGGATATTGCCGTGGTGAGGGTGTGGGTACTGTCATCCTCAAGCGTCTGGAGGATGCCGTGGCGGATAAAGACCCTATTCTGGGCCTCATCCTCGGGGCATACACCAATCACTCAGCCGAGGCGGAGTCTATCACACGTCCGCACTCTGGTGCTCAAAGGGCGATGTTCAACAAGATTCTCAACAGCTCCCAAGATGCCGTTGACCCTACAAGTGTCAGCTACATTGAGATGCACGGCACGGGGACACAGGCCGGAGACGCCTCCGAGATGCAGAGCGTCCTCGAAACTTTCGCCCCGTCTGTCGGCGTCAGGGATGAGAGCCAGGCCCTCTACCTCGGAAGCGCCAAAGCGAACATCGGACACGGAGAGGCGGCGTCGGGCGTTTCGAGTCTGATTAAGATCATGCTGATGATGAGGGAGAACACCATTCCTCCTCATTGTGGCATCAAGACCAAGATCAACCACAAGTTCCCAACCGATCTTGACGAGCGAAACGTCAGGATTGCCCGGCACGGTCCAGTGGCGTGGCAGAGAAGCGCTTCGCAGCCTAGAAGAGTCTTTGTCAACAACTTCAGCGCTGCTGGAGGCAACACGGCCTTGCTGGTAGAAGATGCCCCTTATGGCTATGATACGACGACCCCCCAAGCAAACGACCCGAGGACGACACAGCTTGTCGCCATCTCCGCAAAGAATGCAGCATCGCTCCAGGGAAATCTGCAGGCTTTCTTGCACTTCATCCAGCAGAATCCCGAGGCCTCGATCAGCGAGCTGTCCTACACCACTACTGCACGCCGTATCCACCACCCCCACCGCGTCATGATGGCGGCCTCCTCCATGAACGATCTGCGTACTCAGGTCGAAGGGGCCATCCGCGACAAGTCGGGCGCCAATCGGCCCAAGGTCCACAAAACCGTCTTCACTTTCACGGGCCAGGGCGCCCAGTTCGCGGGCATGGGGAAGCTGTATTTCCACAACTTCTCCCGATACAGGTCCGAGATCCGCCGTCTGGACCACCTGGGCCGGTCTCTCGGCTTCCCTTCGGTGGTTCCCGTCTTCGAAGCGGACGAGTCGGAGAACATCCTCGACGCCTCACCGGTTGCTGTCCAGCTCGCGAGCATCTGCATGCAAATCGCCCTGACGAAACTGCTCGCCTCCTGGGGCATCGTCCCCTCTGCTGTCGTCGGTCACAGTCTTGGCGAGTATGCCGCGCTGAACGCTGCTGGTGTGCTATCTGATGCCGATACGATCTACCTTGTGGGAAAGCGAGCGGAGCTGATCCAGGAGCAGTGCTCCCAGGGAACGCATTCCATGCTCGTGGTCAGAGCCTCTGCGACCGAAATAGAGCGGGCCCTTCGCGGGGAAGACATCGCCTACGAGTTCGCCTGTGTCAATTCTCCCACCGAGACGGTCGTGGCTGGTCCTGTAGCCGAGGTTGACAGGGCAGAAAAGGTCCTTGTCAAGTCGGGTATGAGGTCAACGGTGCTTAAGGTCCCCTACGCCTTCCACTCGTCCCAGGTCGAGCCTATTCTAGAGACATTCACTACTGTTGCAAGGGGTGTGACGTTCTCTGCGCCGAGCATAACTGTCATCCAGCCTCTGAGTGGCGCATCTGCGTCACCGGGCGACATAAATGCGGGATTCGGCCCTGAGTACCTCGCGAAGCATTGTCGTGAACCGGTAAACATGCTCAAGGCCCTCCAAACTGCCTACGAGGAGCGTGTTATCACCAATGAGACCGTGGTACTGGAAGTTGGCCCTCACCCGGCTGTCTCTGCCATGGTCAAGGCAACACTCGGGTCGCAAATGCTGACGCTACCAACGTCTCAACGCACCAGTTCTGCTAAGCAATCCAAGTCCCCGTGGCAGGTGCTGACGGATTCGCTCAAGCGGATCTACTCCGTCGGCATTGATGTCCGCTGGGCGGAGTACCACCGCGACTTTCCATCGGCACACCGGGTTGTCTCTCTGCCCGCTTACAGCTGGGACCTCAAGGACTACTGGATTCAATACGTGAACGACTGGTCTCTCAGAAAGGGCGACCCGCCACTCATCTTGTCTGGTGCCACCCGCCTGGACACAACCACCATTCACAAAGTTGTGGATGAGACTTCCAGTTCCGATGGGAAGAGCCTGAGCATAACAGTAGAGGCTGACGTGGCACGCCCAGACTTGAACCCTCTGATCCAGGGGCACATGGTTGACAACATTCCCTTGTGCACGCCCTCAGTGTATGCCGATGTCGCCCTCACCCTCGGGAGGTACCTTGCAGAAAAGTACCAACCGCAACTATGCGACGATCAATTGGTGGTTGATGTCGGAGATATGACAATATCAAAGGCGCTGATAGCAAAGCCCCAAGGCCCTCAGCCATTCCAGGCAAGGGCTGAGGTCAACTGGGACAAGAAAGAAGCCCCTTGCAGGTTTGTCTCATTCGACAGCAAGGGGCAGCCCCAAGAGCACGCCCGATGCATGATCCGGTTCCAGGACAGAGCCTATCAGCGAAAGCTGCAAGGTGAGGCCGCTGCAATCAAGGAGAAAATGCAAGCTCTCCGCAAAGGCATCGCACAGGAGACCACCGCGAGGTTCAACCGCGCAATGGTCTACCGCATGATCCGGCCGCTTGCCCAGTTCCACCACGACTACCGCGCCATCGACGAGGTTGTCCTCAACAGCAACACGCTCGAGGCCTCGAGCCGGGTGAGCTTTGGAAGCGTCAAGCGGAACAGGGACGACAGGTTCCACACCCATCCTGCCATCATCGACGCGCTGACCCAGAGCTGCGGTTTCACGATGAACTGCAACGACGGCTGTGACCTCGATGTTGAGGTCTTCATGAACCACGGCTGGGGTTCCTTCCAGATCTACGAGGAGATCCAGTTCGAGAAGGCGTACACCACATACACACGTATGTGCGAGGGCAAGGACAAGCTCTGGCATGGGGACGTTGCCGTGTTTGACGGGGACAAGATCGTCGCAAGCTTCCAGCAACTTGCAGTAAGTGATTTGGATCCTTTTCCACCACTAATGCGTTCCAACATTCCTGACCCCTTCCACAGATCCAAGGTGTCCCGCGGCGGGTTCTGCAAGTCATCCTGTCGCTTGAATGCGGCAAAAAGGCACCGAAACCTCAACACACATCGTCAGCTCCGGCTGTCGCAAAAGCCGCTGTAGCAGTACCTGCTGCCACTGTAACTCAAGCCGGGCCTAGTAAGGTCTCTGCTGCGTTGGAAATTATCTCGGAGGAGAGCGGTATTGCTGTTGCTGATCTGACCGACTCGAGTCTTTTCGGGGACTTGGGTGTCGATTCGCTGCTATCCCTGACCATCACCGCCCGACTCCGCGAAGAGCTGGATGTCGACATTGACTCGACGTCAATGGTCATGGAATACCCCTCGATTGGTGACCTCAAGAAGTTCCTGAAGACAGACGAGCAGGGCGTCCAGCCAGCCCCGACACCGGGTCTGAGCAGCCAGGTCAAGGAGGCTTACAGCGCCCCTGCACACCAGGGCGCCGCCGTCCCACAGCAGCCCAGCCTCGTCCCGCCAAAGTCCAACATTGTCGATCTTGCACTCCAGATCATGTCCGAGGAAAGCGGAGTGGCGCAGGCGGATCTCACCGACGAGACTCACTTCACGGACAGCGGAATCGACTCGCTCCTGTCCCTGGTCATCGTCAGCAGGTTCCGCGAGGAGCTAGAAATCGACGTCGACCATGAGTCACTGCTGATGGAGTGCCCAACTGTTGCCGACTTGAAGTCATTCCTGCTCGGTGGCCAGTCGACGCCATCAGACCAGGACTCGTCTGACCAGACTGCGTCTCCGAGTAGCAGCAGCAAGACCCCTTCCAGCCCGGTCAGCGACCCTGAGGAGGATGATGAGCTGATTGAAGTCAAGGCTGAAGAACTGACTCCTCTGCCCGACGCCGTTGCGAATGCGAAGTGCACGTCGCTTATCATCCAAGGCTCTCAACGCACCTGCACGAAGAACCTTTTCCTCTTCCCTGATGGCTCTGGATCTGCCACCTCGTACGCCGGGATCCCACGCATTGCTACCGACACTTGCGTGGTGGCTCTCAACTCGCCCTTCCTCAAGGACCCAGAGTCCTTGCGGGCCTGTCCCCTGGACCACCTCATCACCGTCTACCTGACCGAGCTCCGCCGCCGCCAGCCCTCTGGGCCATACCACCTCGGCGGTTGGTCCGCGGGCGGGGTCCTCGCGTACCGGATGGCGCAGGTCCTGGGGGCGCAGGGCGACAAGGTGGCCACCCTGACGCTGATTGACTCGCCGACGCCAACAAACGGCCTGGACCCGCTCCCGAGGCACTTCTACGACTTCTGCAGGTCCCTGCACCTGTTCGGAGGCGGCCAGCACGGCAAGCCCGCCAGCGCGAGGCAGCATACGCACACTTTCTCCGACGCCGAGCACGACAGGCTCATCTCTCACTTCAACGCGTCCATCGACGTGCTGCATGAGTACCACGCCAAGCCGCTCAGCCGTGAGGCATGTCCCGACAAGGTGTCCATCATCTGGGCCCCGGACACCATCACCGACCGGCCGGGGGTGAAGAAGCTCGAGCCTCACCCCGAGGACAGCGAGGGGATGAAGTTCCTCACCGAGCGGCGGACTGACTTTGGGCCCAACGGGTGGGACGAGCTCCTGCCGGGCAGTAAGATCTCGATAGGGAGGGTCGAGAACGCGCACCACTTCTCGATGATGGTAAGTGTCTATGCCTCCAGCATACATGTGGAATATGGTTGCTGACTTTTGGTTGATACAGCGCGAGCCATTTTCTGCGGAGCTCGCTGCTCACATTCGCGAGAATCTGAGCTAGGAGGTGAAAAGAAACACATGCGGCATAGTGGTCCCAAATTTGAGATAATCCGTTGATCTTTTGGCGTCGGTGCCTGGTGGAGCACCAAGAGAGAGAGAGAGGTGTGACTTTTGTTGAGTAAATCTGATTGGGGGAAGTAAGTATTTCCCTCCAGAGTATTATAGATTTTCTATAGGAACTCTCTTTAAGCAGCCCGCAAGTGAAACAACATAGAAACTGCCGCGGCCCGCGGCTGTTGTGAACAGTATTGAACGCAACCTCGGGTACTACGTCGGTCCCATCTCTTGTATATCATTCCTTTGGGTCGTTTAGAGATATTCGCACAGCCTCGTACTCTGAATAAGCGTTCGCCTCAGCATCGAAATTGAGTATCCATTCTTCACGCTTCAGGTGCAGCAGAGTTGGGTCCCGCCAGATCAGGTCCCAGTCCGCCTTGTGCCATTTATCCCGTGTCGTGACGCCCGTCGCCTGGATTTTGTGAACGCGCTCGTACCGGATCTTCTCATACACCCGCATCGCCTCCGTCACGTTGTCCCTGCCGGCGATATCGAGGCACGCCGCCAGCGTCACGCCGTCTTCCATAGCTTGGCTGGCTCCCTGGATGGACGTCGGCAGGAAGGGGTGTGCGGCATCGCCGATCAGAGCAATCCGGCCCTGGGGGGAGACAAAGGTCGGCAACGGGTCTCGGTAGACGAGTTTGTAGTCGAACAGGCGGTCAGGGGGCGTCGCCTTGACAAGTTCTCGCACCACGGGGGCCCAGCCGTCGAGGACCTGCAGGATGTCCTCCACCTTCCCGGGGAACTGCCAGCTCTCTTCGATGCCTGCCTCGTCCTTGTGCGTGCAGACCCAGCTCATCTCCTCGCCATCCTTTATCGCCGCGGCGAGGAAGTGGATGTCCTGACCGATCCAGCCGTTGTGGCTGTCCGACTGCACGAGGTGCTTGGTCAACTCATTCTGCCTCAG
This sequence comes from Diaporthe aspalathi, assembly GCA_001447215.1. Classification (NCBI taxonomy): domain Eukaryota; kingdom Fungi; phylum Ascomycota; class Sordariomycetes; order Diaporthales; family Diaporthaceae; genus Diaporthe; species Diaporthe aspalathi. The sequence goes on from LJJS01000518.1 coordinate 50,252, forward strand.
CTGTTCGGTGGAGAACCATGCGCGGTAAACAGCATATCCAGACGGCTCGGGCTTGTCGTCGAACCCCAGTACGATCTTCCGTCCATTCGACTTGACTCCCTCCGCGGCCAACACGATATCCGCCGTATGCCTGACGCCGTCGACCTCGATCCCTGCCTTGTCGCCGTCCTCGAAATAATCCGTGATGGGCTGCCCGAGCCTCACTTCGATACCCCGGTCCAAGGCATGCTGATAGAGGATTCTGTGCAGCTCTCCGCGGTGGCCATTGATCCTGCGGCCCCATTGCTTCTCCGACACAAATGACTGCGACGTGGCAAATTTACCCTCCCAGTTGTGGTAGTTGATGCCGTCGCTCTTGTGTATGATCGGCTCCATCTTCTCCATCACCCCGGGCCACTTGGCAAATATGCGTGACGCATTCTGCCCAAAGCTGATGATATCGCCCAGGGGCTTCAGCTCGGCGATCCTCTCGAAGAGGGTCACGGTATGTCCTTTGTGGTCGCATTCTATAGCCGCGGTAAGCCCTGCGAAGCCAGCCCCGACGACGATCACCTTGATGCCGGAACTGGGCAGTCTTGGGAATGAATCCATTTGGCTTGTCCCCTTTCTATGTCGTGGGCCTCACCTTCTGCGGTAGACCAGCAGCTATCACAGGAACTGTTGTGCATATAAAGATGCTGTGGGCGAGGGGCAGATGATGCCCTCCAACGCAGGATACCTATGTTAGGATCAAAGTTTCGCCATCGTCAGCATTTATCCATAAGGGACGTGAATGGTGGAGAAGATGACGCATCTGTCCAGGCCGGGGCAACCTGTCTCATCTACCGAAGGAGGACGTCTGCTACCCCGCAGGAACAATATGCTAACAAATCCTCACTGGCGGCTCCCCATGAGAGCTACCCAAGTTTTTGGTATGAAGCTACCGGGAAATCGGCATCCTTGGCTCAGCCTCAGTGCTGATTTGGTGTCGTTCGGGCCAGGGCAACCTATAGTTGCATCAGAAAAGGACGATAAGCGGTGCTTATCCAATTTGCAGGATAGAAAACGGCGGAGGCAGAGTTGGGCATACTCTTTTAATGAGATTTGGCGGAGCCTGTGGACCTTGCGCTTTGCTGACCGCGCAACTCTGACCGAGCAACTCTGACCGAGCAACTCTGACCGAACAACTCTGACCGCCAATCTCCCAACTCCAGCCGTTCACTCAGAAAAAGCACTTCTCTGGCTAGTCTGTGCACGATGCCCTTCGGTATACTTGAGTGTAAGAAAATGGAGGTCGTGCCTGGCACAGGTAGGCGGGTACAAGTCTCGCAGCCGAGACACTTGCTTCGAAAATCTCACGGGCCTAACAGTCTGCAGCTTTCATGAGCGACCAGGACGATCTACCTCCCGAGTATTCACACATCCCCAGGGAGCTCCTCAAACACGGGAGAGGCAGATACAAGGACGTCATCCTCGTGCCCCAGCCCTCCGACAGCCCCAACGACCCGCTCAACTGGCCGCAGTGGAAGAAGGAATCGATCCTGCTCATCGTCGGCCTCTCGGCGGCCGTCGTTGGGGCTTACGGGCCGATGCTCTCTCCCGGCTTCGTCGAGGTCTCCTCGGACCTGGGGATCACGGTCGAAATCCTCTCACAGGCCACGGCCTGGCTGATCCTCACCATCGGGCTGAGCCTCTTCATCACCAACCCGCTTTCGAAAATCATCGGACGTCGGCCGGTGTATATACTTGCCATATGCTTGATGTTCGCGACAAGCGTGTGGGGGGCGGCCGTCACGGACTATAGCTCGTTCCTTGCCAGCCGGATTGTGGCCGGCATCGGGATGGCCCCTTACGAGATTCTGGTACAGTGCACTATAGGTGATCTATATTTTGTCCATGAGCGCGCGACGCGAATCGCAGTATGGAACCTCTTCCTGCTCACCGGTATCAGCGGCGGCGCCTTGATTGCCGGATACATCATCGAGCGGGACGGATACCGCTGGACGTTCGGGGTTTGCGCCATCTTCTTCGGCATCCTGATGGTTGGGGTCGTCTTCTTTGTCCCAGAGACGGCGTATCGCAGAAATTCAGCCGTACCAGTCATCGTGACCAGCGAGAAAGGCACGCACATGAAGCTGGGCCGCGAGCATGATGTTCATAATGAGCAGCAGGAGGCCGCTGTTCGTGTTGGGGGCCAGGACGAGAACAGCCACACGTACATCCAGTCTTTACGCATCTTCACCGGAAGATACAGCGATGCTCCGACGTGGAAAATTTTCTTGCGACCAGTGGTCATGTGGTTTTATCCAGCTGTCCTCTGGGCATTTCTGATCTACGGTACGACTGGCCCATTCCTAGATAACTAACTACAATGCAGGCTTGCTGAATACCAAGGTCAGGGACGACCATCACCTGGATCGTGGTCTTCTCGGTGGTCAACGGCGTCATATTCGTCTCGCCCCCGTACAACTTCACTGTCAGCCAAACGGGCCTCATCAGTCTGTCCCCATTCGTCCTGACTATCCTGGGCGAGGTTGTTTCGGGGCCGCTCAACGATTGGATCTGCATCTACCTCACGAAGAAGAACAAGGGCATTTACGAACCCGAGTTCCGCCTGCCGCTCATCCTCGTTGCCGTCATCTTGGGAACGGTCGGTTTCTTTGGTTTCGGGGCGACCATCCACTATCAGACCCATTGGACCGGGCCGGTGCTTTGCTTTGGCCTTGCCAATATGAGTCTAGTCTTTGCAGCGACTTGTGTGTTTGGGTACATCATCGATGGGTACCGGAGGCACAACGAGGAGGCGTTCGTCGCGATCAACTCCAGAAATCTGCTAACATTCGGACTGACGTACTTTGTCAACGATTGGTTGGCAGAGCAGGGTCCGTTGGTAGTATTTTGTATCCTTGGGGGCTTGTTCCTGTTTGTTTGCTCATTGACCATCCCGCTATGGTAAGTTTGGGAACGATCACGTAGACCCAGTTGAGCTCTAGAACTGCAGACGACTTTCGTCTCAACGTTGCCAATGCTGACGGTGGAATCCAGGATCTTCGGCAAAAGGATTCGAAGCTTTATTGGCCGTATAGAATGGCTTCAACGGTTCATGGATGATGACTGACAGGCTTTTATGAGGCTCACAAACAGTCTATTTCTTGCAAAACCACAGTGTTCGCCGTCTTCTTAGTCACGAGGTCCTAGTGCTAGACTACTTCTAAATTAGTGAGCAATCTTGCCTTGGTATAGTTAATACGCACTGACAATTAAAGATGTCTGGGGAGTGCAGATCATTGGTGCACAAAGGATGCGGGGCAATATACTTCAACACGCTCGTCTGGTGCTCACGGCGTTGGACCTCGGCATCTTTTTCCCATTTCGCTACTGTGGAGTGATCAATGAACCATGAACTGCGTAGTGACCTTCCACACGGTTATACCTCGCTCATGGTGAGGCAAATTGAACTCCTGCTGATAGAACGGGACAGATCGCAAGGAACAATCTGACACATCATGTCAACTGCTGAAGACGACTCTTCTCCCGGTCTGCCGTGGGCAGAACCTGCCTGGCTTGCATCACTAGAGTCTCCTTACTACAAAGAGTCTCACAGGAAGCTGCAAGCTTTCGCCAGGAATTACATCAACAAGAATATCCTCCCGTATGACCTGGGTTGGGAGCAAGATGGCGATTGTCCGGATGCAGCGAAAGCCGATTATGTCAAGTCCGGGCTGGCATTCGCAGACATACCGGCCCGATACAGGCCGCCGGGGTTCGAGTCTGTAGCCGGCATACCAGCCGACGAACTTGACGTCTTCCACGGCATGATACTCAGTGACGAAGCAGCTCGTATTGAGGGGGGTGTGGGCATTGCGCTGGCAGGGGCGAACGCCATCGGCGTGCCGCCCATCCTCAACCACGGAACCGAGGAGCAGAGGGAGCGGTGGTTGCCGGGGCTGTTCACACGGGAAACGAGCTTCTGCTTGGGCATAACGGAGCCGAGCGGCGGCAGCGATGTTGGCAACATCTACACGAAGGCAGTCAGAACTACAGACGGGACCCACTACGTCGTCACGGGCACCAAGAAGTGGATCACAGGAGCGCAGTGGGCGACGCACATGACAACAGCGGTCCGGACGGGGGGCCCAGGAATCGGGGGCATCTCGCTGCTTGTCATTCCCCTCCGGTCGCGTGGAGTCGACATCGAAAAAATACGCAACAGCGGCCAGAATGCCGGCGGGGCGAGCTGGGTGCGCATGCGTGACGTCCACGTCCCTGTTGGCAACCTGCTCGGAAAGGAGAATCAAGGGTTCAAATACATCATGACCAATTTCAACAGGGAAAGGTTTCTCATGGCCGTGATCTGCAACCGCAAGGCCCGGACCTGTCTCCGCACGGCGCTGGAGTATGCGCACGCCCGCGAGACCTTTGGGAGGCCCCTCGTGTCTCACCAGATCATCCGGCACAAGCTCGTCACGATGGCCAGGGAGGTCGAGTCGCACTGGGCGTGGCTGGAGCAGATCGCGTACCACATACGGGCGCGTGGCTGGCAGAGCGACGACGTTGCGGGGCGCATCGCCCTCGCGAAGGTGGCTGGGGGGAGGATGCTGGAGCTCGCCGCGAGGGAGGCACAGCAGGTGATGGGCGGCATCGCGTACCAGAGACACGGCCCTGGCGGGGGAGGTCGGGTCGAGCAGATTACTCGTGACCTGCGCATGATGGTAGTTGGGGGCGGTTCGGAGGAAATCTTGGGGGATTTGGCGTTTAGGCAGGACACGAAGGCGGCCCAGAGAAAGGCGTCAAAGTTGTAGCCCTTCGCAATGACTGACTCCCTTGAAGGAAACTGGCACGCTCTGGCCAACATTCGTTGTGAACGAGATCACGACCAGGACTGCTGCCATCATCTCTATTTCTTCTGTTCGGCCGGGAGGGGACGAAAACAATGCACGAAATCAAAGGTGTCCATGACGACTCGTTCTTATCCTGCAGATTAAACGCTATTTTCTTGATCCGTATTCTGGCTTCTGTGATATAATTATACTTTGAACAATTGGCGCACAGGGGAAATCCGGAGTTAACTGATGGAGCATAGATGGGAGTGGCTCAAGCTCTATCTCCTCACATGTTTCCCCCAAATAAAACTAGACTGAGGTTCCGCAAACCGAACGTCGGGTTAATTGTAATATTCCATGCAGGTGGGTGGGTCCACAGACTAGGGCCCACTTATCTCCGCGTCCTCAAAATCACAACAAAGAGTTGCAAAAAGCAAAAAGCAAAATGGAGAACAGATGGATTGAACACCTGACCTTCCGCAGACGCCGCGTTGACCATCAACACATGCAAAGCGGACGCTCTGCCACTGAGCTAGATCCCCACTGGACGAAATCACTGCAGGATTAGTTCTGTCCATGCTATCCAAAACTGCAAGCTGTAAATACAAATAAAAACAACTAAAGAGCTATCAATCTCTACTTAACTAATACCAGTATAAGTTTCCACCTATTTTAAAATATAATAATTAAATTGAGCTAAAAATAATAAATATCAAAAAAATTCTTTAAAATATAATAATATTTTTAATTTTTATTATTATATTTTAAAAAATATCGTTTTATTTATTAAAAAAAATTATAATATTATTAAAATTAGCTTAACGTGGTTTACCAGTGAGTGGGTCATATCAGTGAATGGGTCAGTT
>LJJS01000519.1:0-32098 GCA_001447215.1 Diaporthe aspalathi
GAGGGCCGCGTCGACCGCCGCGGCGAGGGGCTGCCTCTCGGCCTCGGCCTCGGCGGCGGCGCTACGGAACGGGTTGTTGAAGTGGTTGGCCGCGTTGCCGAAGGTGTAGACCTCGAGCTTGGAGAGCAGGTTCTGCGGGAGCTCCTGCAGGAGCCAGTCGATGATGGCGCTGCCCTCGATGCCGCCCTGGGAGTGCAGGATGAAGACCACCTTGGTGTTCCTCTCGTCGACAAGCGCCTTCTTCACCTCCACGTAGCACCGCCGTATGTCCTTTGTGGCGTAGCCGAATGTGCGCTGGACTATGCACTCGAGCAGGTCAAAGACGATGCCGTAGCTTTTTCATGGGGCTCATGTTAGTAATGGCTCGCGCATTTGGACGCTCTATGACAGTCGCTCGGCGGCACTCACGTGGAGTTGTGAATACCAAGCACCGGCCGGCCAAAAGTCAGAGCCAGCCTGTCCAGGTTGCTCTTCAGCCAGTGCTGCCCAGTCGCAATGCCATTGATATACAACCACTTCTCATTGCTGTGGGCCTCCTTCCCCATGGTGTACTTGGGGTCCGACATGTGCGTCATCTTGGTCCCATTCAGCGTCCAGCACAGGAGCATGTTGACCGCCCAGAACGCCGTGACGAACATGGCCGTCACCCAGGGCGGGATGAAGAAGGCGACGGGGATGCACATGAGGAGCCCGAGCTGCATGACGATCAGGATGGCATGCACCGCCACGCAGTAGGCGTTCCTCCAGCCCCGCGACAGCTCGTCAAAGTGGTTGCCGTCCTGCGGCATGAGCGGCTTCAGGATGAGCGGCAGTGACCATGAGTAGCAGCAGACGTAGTAGAGGTCCCAGAACAGAAGCTTGCCGGGGATGCCAGTGTAGTTGTAGTCGTTGACCAGGCCGCCCCCGGGCTTGGAGCCGAAGAACTCGATGCCGTGATGCCTTGGGGTCTTTGGCTTGAGAGGGTCCGCCATGTTGGGAGGAATATCTGGGAAGCTTGATTACACACAGACTTTGAGAAAGGGATAAAAGGCGAGCAGTGATAACAAGCGATTCGAAGGCTCTGGTGCCCCCCTTGGGGACCAAGCTTGCCTATATAAAAAAAGGCAAGCTGCCATCTTCGAGAGCAATCAATGTTGTCACATGCCAGACGTGAAAGAGACGCTCAGGCACAGGAGCCCGCACAGCAAGCACCGCGTGAGGGACGCCCAGCCAACTACCGGTTCGTGCTAAGTGAGACATCGCCGGCCGGTGGGAGCCGTATTTTGCGGATCGGCAAGGGTCGCACTCGTGCACCATGCCGTGCACCACCCACGGGAGGCACAAGCGCTTACGGATCCGTACAGGCGTCTCGAGTTGGGGATCCTGAAGTGGTAGGTGTGATAAGGCTTTGCTTCCTGCTTGCTCACTTTTGCCATGCTTGTGCTTGTCTCTCGGCATGTATTCCAAGGTTCTTTTCTGGTTCGCATTGTATCTCCGGCCAAACATCTTGGACCCTGCTTTAATCGTTGGTCAGGTCCAATGTGAAATTTAACCTCTTACAGTTAATGAAAAAGCTGCTCCAATCTGGTCACACCCTTTCGGTGTTTTCCGCAGCTGGACTAGTTGTCATCCCGAGCTGACATGTCTATCGAACACGTTCTTGTACCTACGGCTACGCCTTTAATTACCATCCCACCACTCCGTGATCAAGCTCGACTTTATTGTCCAAGTTAGATCAATCGTTTTCCGAGTATGTGCGTGGTGTTGAGTCAGCCCCCAGGGATAGTCGAAATAGTGGACCTGTCATATTCAAGCCTCAGCTGCTTCGGCTCAGGCCGAACTTTGCCGGAATGTCTCTCCCACATGTGCCCTCTATCAGCCCGCAAGTCACTTGACATCTCAATCGGTACATTCAGATCACGTTGGCTGGTAGCGACACATATACACTAGACTGCTCAGGTGTGGCATTCTCATATTTGATCACGATGCCATTGGTCAGACAAGTGTTGTGCAACACCGCCAGCTTACTGCTTGAACCACGCCGCAAGAACTAGCCTCTGCCGTCCCTTGAAAGACATTAGTGTGTGGCAGACACATTTGTTTTTCTTGCGACATAGTGGTGGCTGCAGATTTCAGCCAACACTATCTATCGTCTGGCAGCTGTAAACCCCTCAAGAACAACGGACTCTTACCTCAGCTCTATCTGTCTATACTCATCCACAGGGGAAACATATCAGGGCCGAAGCCGTTCACGCACGGGTCGCTGTCGACTCATCAGACGCCATTTATAAGGCGCAAAGGGACCTCGCTGCCCTCGCCCCTTCTCTGCTCCGCAGCCTCGGCAGCGAGAAATCCACGTATGGCAGGGCCGGGCTCCTTGGTGCCGCCAGTGCCGTTCGCCGCCTGCCTTCCGAGCGCGAGGTGCCCAAACAGACATTCCCAGAGGTCTCCCTTGTCGACCGCCTCACCAGCAGCCTTGCCCTTGCGCATCAACTTCGACAGCTTGGCGTGCTCCAACTCCATCGAGTTGGCCGCCTCGATCGCCTCGTCGCCTGGTTCTGGCGTGGCATCGGTCGACTTGCCCTTGGCACGGGACCGTGTCTTGTCACCGATGTGAGCCATGCGTCTTCGGACGGACAGGTTATAGATCGATTCCTCGACCGTGCCGTCGACTATGTACAACCACACCGTCGTTTCTTGGTCTTGCCCGATACGGTGCACTCGCGCGATGGCCTGTAGCTCCAGCGCGGTGTTGATCAGAGGCTCGCAAAGGAAGACATGGCTTGAATTGACGAGGTTGAGGCCGCTGGAATGTGCGCGGGCGTGCAGCAGAAAGCACTCGATCGAGTCATCCTCCTTGAACAGCGTGGCGCCGTTGGCCTTATCGAACGAGGTGAAGCCGATGCGGTAGCGCTGGAAGGCCAACCTGAGCACGTTGAGGAAGTCGTGATACTGCGAAAAGATGATTGATTTGGCTCCAGGGTCGGACTCTCGTAGCCACAGTAGATGGCGAACAAGATTGTCTACTTTTGTGGTAAAGGCTGGTCCATCGAGGTCGATGTCCTTGATTTCGGCGAGCTTCTCAGCGCTGAACTCGCTATATATGAGAGACTTCTTGGCCGATGTGCCGCCGTTTTGGCCGCGATTGTCCGCAACCTTCTGTGGTGATGTAGTAGTTGAATCTGAATGGACTTTAAGCTCTTGCGGCTTGAGGGTAATGTCATGGAGGCTGGAGCTCTGCAGACGTTTTTTGCAGATCGGACAGTTGTGGTGTGCCCTGAACCAGAGTGTGATGCATTCCTTGCAGAATTGGTGGCCGCAAACAGTCAAAACGCCGAGAGTGAAGTTTTCTCGGCAGATGATACAAAATCGCTGGTCTCCGTCCTTGGCATCCATTTCCTTGAGATGAAGGACTGTAACACGTTAGCACGTGGAAGGGTAGAGCATGGAAGGGCAATGGAGTCGTGCACCACAGATGTATCGACCACGTCCAAGTTACTGTCAAAACACTGGGCGACGATCGGCTGACTCCACACCTGATGACCCCGGGGAAGGGAGAGGGGGCGCGGGCGGATGTCGAACATAGCGTCCGTAACACCTGCAAGCCAACGGTGGCGAGGCCGATGCTAGCAGGGCAGGGCAGGGCAGGAACACACTCATACCGACACTTTCCAAGGGTTGTTGGGAAGCCATGGGAAAGGAAAGGAGATGGGAACAAGTAACACTTACGATATCTGTGCTTCGCGCTCGAAGCCTCCAGTTTGTCAGCGAGCACCTGCTCCTGGCGCAGCATCACAGCCATCTGTTCGTCCCCAGAAGGCCCTTCGTACGGGGCCACCGAGTCCGAGACGTTCTGCAGCTGACGGTAGAACTCCACTCGTGCGTTCATCGTCGAGGTAAAGAGGTCCAGCTCCGAGTTCATGGCCTGCGCAATCTTCTGCTGCTCCGACAGCTGCCTCTGTGTGGTCTTCAGCTGCTCCGTGACGATGTCCAGCTCTAGCTTAGCCCGGTTCGATCCGTTCGCGACATCGTGCCGCAGCTTGACTGTAGCTGTTCGCAACTTCGCCACGACGGCTCTCAGGGAGCGGAGGTCTGCCTCCTCTTTCTCTGGCTTTGGCTTGATCCTGTCGCGTATCGCGAACAATTCTATCACCTTCCCCGGAAATGGGCCTTCGTCAGCAAATGCTTGCTGGAGCGAAACCCTGGCCTCGTGCTCAACAAGCTCGTTGGTCTGGCCCGTTATGACTTCCTCGCGATCCGCAATTGCTGCCCTGAGGATCTGAATGTAGACCACGATCTCTTCCATCAATTTCGTCGAGTCCTCGTACTCGTCTCCTGTGATCTCAACTTCATCGTCTTCATCCACAAGGGCCTTGAGCAGGAGCTGAATAACGTGCTCGCGCCAGTCGTCGAGCTGGTCGGCCTGCTTGTTGAGTTTCCTGGCGAGAATCTCCAAGTCCTCAACTACTGCCCGACTCTCAATACCACGCTTGTCTACATTCTTGAAATCCGGAATGACAGCGAAGCTCTGATTTGACGCTGCATCAGAGATCTTCTTCATCAAGGTTTCTGTCTTGCGACGGCTCTCGTCAAGGATCTCTCTCCGTATCTTCTTGGCGGTCTCGTAGCCATCGATCTCCAGCTGCTCCAGCCGGCGGAACTCATCCGAGTCTGGCTCAGTCATGTCCTCGTTCAATTTGATTTGATAGTACGCGTTGGCGCAAAAGAAGACGGCCTTGTGCTGGATTTCCAGTGCTGACCGATACCGTCTTCGCGCCTCTCCTACACGGCCTGTGTTAATTTCCTCGTCGTTGTCGTCGTCTTTGGCCGCGGCACGGTCGCCAGTAGAAGATTTGGCAACGTCGATCTCAAATTGAAGTTTATCCCGCGACTCCTTCACGATGTTGTCGATCGTCTCCAATACGCCTGTCCAAATCTCGAGCGCAGTCTTTACACGAGGTGAGTTCTCCAGCAGCTGACCTCTGGTCAACTTGGCTGACAGCAATGATCGCTGTTCGACACGCATCGACACCTCACTCTGCTCGATCATGACATCGAGTACTTCTGCAACCGTACGCATCGGGCCTTTCCTATGTCCCAAGGCTCTCCGGTTTTTGTGGCCAACCTCTGGATGTAATGCTGTCTGTCGTAGTCGATCCAAGGCAGTTCTCATCGCGTCCAGCACGCCGGGATCCTCTGGGTCCCAATCGTCGCGGATTGGGTTTCCCTGGGTGTCAAGGCCACAAGCGTCAACCACTTCTCTGAACAGGCTTTGGTAGTGCTGTTCCTCGACCGCGGTGAAAGGCATCGTAATGACGTATCGCTTCTGCGCAGGGATATCGATCTCATGCCTCACGAGCCGCTTCGAGTGACGCAATGAAAGCTGGTTAAATAGTCGTCGGAAGCCGTCTTCGTGGGAATTAAGCAATGCGTTCCAGGCCTGAATGTTCGACGCGAACGGTTCGTACCGCAGGAATAACAGTAAGCCTCGAAGGTCCTCGACGCTGTCCTTCACAGGAGTCCCGGTGACGCCCCAGGCATTGACGCGGGGAAGGAGCCGGGCCAGTGTGGCTGCCTTTGAAACACCACTCTCGATCATCTGAGCCTCGTCAAGGCAGACACGCCACCACGATAGCTGTGTCAGTGGGGATCTGGGTCGGTGATATTTCCTGGGGTTCCGTCTCGCCCTGTCAGGTTCTCCCAGCGCGTAGTCGAGCTCCGAAGTCAGTACGCTGTATGTGGTAACGACCACGTCGTGGCTGGCTAGGTCTTCAATGAGGGCCTTCTCCATGCTCTGATCCTCGCGCACCTCCTGATTCAGGCCATTGTACGCCATGACATGCAGGGTCGGTGCGTGTTTGCTGAGTTCTGAAAGCCATTGCTTCTTCAAAGACGACGGGCAAACGATGAGAGTCGCGGGTGTCGTCTTGACTTTCTCACCTAGGTAATGGTCAAAAGCTTCCGTAGGCTCAGCGGCCTGGCGATGGAGAAGGCACAGTGCCAGGATCTCAACAGTCTTTCCCAGCCCCATTTCCTCAGAGAGAATACCTCCCCTGAAATTCTGTTCCAGATCGTCGAAGGTCGCTGGGTCTCTCGTTATCTTCTGGAGGAGGTTGCTGATATAGCATGTCTGGCCATCAGCATCCCGCATCTTGGCGAATGCACTTGGAGCATCGAAGTGTTCGAAGTCGATGCCCTCGACGACAGTATCGTTGCCGCCTGGATGCCCACACCACTGCACGCCTTCTCGTCGAAGCATCCATTGCAAAGCTCGACGTTGGAAAGGATAGAGTTTCGCATTCATGCCTTCGATTTCAAAGTCTTCTGGTGGGGTAGAGGCAGGATCTGGGACGTGCGCCGCCTCGTAGAACATCTGAGGTGAGCAAGAACCACCTTGGGGCTGTATGGGGGCTGCGAAGAGGTCAGGGAAGGCCTCAGCCAGGATCTCTCTTCTGAATTGCTGCTGATATGGGGAAAACGCAGTCGCAAAGACCGTGGTGCTGACATTCCAATTGACTTGAAAGTCAAAAGTCAGCGAGGCGGAGCCGTCATGCTCCTCGAGCTGAACATCCGCATTCACCCAGATGGCATCTTCAATCCCAGGGTCTGACCACAGGACGTCCCGTGCCGCAATAAAGGCTGCGAGCCGGTCCGACACATCTCTTGCCCTGAGCGGGAAAGCAATGCTGAAACTGTCAGCCCTTGACGATGGTCTCGTCGAGACAGTGAAGATGTAGGAGTGTCCAGGTTTGGCCTTGGCGTCCGAGGCAGTTAAGCCGAATCGAAGGTGCGACTGGACACCAGAGGCGTGGGAGGATGCCGCGTCCAGAGGTTCGCGCCGGGATGCCCGGGATGACCGGGATGCCCGGGGTGACCGGGAAATCACAAGCTGCTCCCGAATGATGGTGACCGACTCGGAGCTATCAGCGTCGGTTTTTCGGCGTTTAGCCGGACGGCCATCCTGGTTGCTTTCCTTGGCGGAAAGAGCGTGAATGAGGCCCGTGAGGGAAGATGAAATAGAATCTGTCGGGGATGGTAAGTGGATGTTGCTCGATGGTAAAAAAAAAAGAGGCGACCGAGGACCGACCTGTTGCGTTCACATGAACACTTGAGTGCGGTTGCGAGCGTCGAGCTCCAACGGCAGCCTTCCGACCCATGACGGTTTGCCTTGTTAGTGAATTATCTACGTGCAGGTTGACTGGATGTCCGTTGCGGCAGGATTGATGCCCAAGCCAACCTGAAGACTAAAGGGGGGAGGGAAAAGAAGGAGGAGGAGGAAGTGGGAGGAAGTGGGAGGAAGTGAGTGGGTGGTTTGGTGTCGCAGTCCCCAGTCCAGTCAATGATAGAAGGAAGGTACCGAGGGTGATGGAGGGGCAGAGGAGACAGGGGTGCAGTGGTGCAGGGATGAAGGGGTGAAGAGGTTCTCGCGTCGTCATTGGCGTACCTCGTACCCACCCCCGTTCACTCGACCCTATCGATAAGACGCGACGCTGACCTCCTGCCTGCCCGCCTCGACATGCCGATCCGCGACCGACCGACAAACCCGGAGCACGCACGGGCCAGCAAGGAATTTTTGAGCTGCCGCAGCTTGCCCGACTGCCCACGACCAACCTCCGGAGGCTCTATCTACATCTCTACTGCCTGCCTGCCTGCACTTCCTGCGCTCCCGCTATAGCCTGGGTCTTGTCTGCTGTAGTCTCCAGTCCTGGAATGGTGATCGACCGGTAAGTCCTGCGCAATGCGCGCGCGTGATACTACACGTCACCCTCGTCCCCTCCCCATCCTGACCGCGAGTGCCCCCTTCCAGATCATGAAGACGTCGCAATTCCGGACGGCCCTGCGCCTCCTGACGCGACCCAGACCCGCCGCTGCCACCACCCAGCAACCCCTCCAGACCCGACACGCACACCAGCAGGCCAGCAAGGTGCCCATAATACCGTCGCCGACCCCCTTCGTCCCGGACGTCAAGACCTTCCTCACGCTCATCGGCCGCGGCCTGAGCTCGCACACGGCCAAGTTCCCCACCTGGGAGGCCCTCTTCTCCCTGACGTCGCCGCAGCTGCGCGAGCTGGGCATCGAGCCCCCGCGCACCCGCCGCTACCTGATCCACTGGCGCGAGAAGTTCCGCGCCGGCCGGTTCGGCCCCGGCGGCGACATCAGGCACGCCGAGGACGGCAAGGCCAAGCTGGCCGTGGTCGAGGTCGAGCGGGGGCCCCTCGACTTCTCGCGCCACGTCGTCAACGTCCCCCTGGACAAGAAGCCCGAGGAGGTCCCCGCCGAGGAGAGGGCCAAGGTCGACGGGTACCACGTCGAGGGCACCACGGTCGTCGGCCCGTATGCCCTGCCCATGAAGGGCGGCCGCGCCGCCTTGCTCACCGTGACGGAGGGGATGTGGGAGGAGAAGAGGGGATGCAAGATTGACGGTGGTGAGAGGAGGAGGGCCGAGGTCAGGTTCAAGAGGCGCGTCGCCGAGCGCAAGGCTCAAAGGGAATCTATGGGCTTCATCTGAGGCGGCGACAGGAGCCAGGCTCAGGTCGCAACATGCCGCACGGAGACGACTAGAGTCTCGCGGATTCTCGTTGACAGACCAGACGGGCCGTCTGTACAGATACCAATACCATGTGGCATCAAGTCTTGTCTGGCATCTGCTGAGATTTTGTGAGGGCACATATATGTGAGGCACGGCTTGCAAGCTGCTCCGAGTGGTTCATTCTTCGCAGCTGTTGTTGATGGACTCTTGCATTATGCCGCAGGCGTCTGACGGCTGGTTTGTCCGAAAGCATCAAATGACAGACTCTGCGAACAAGATCGCAATTCTATGGTTCTCCCGGCATGAATTCACTACGTCACTCCGTCAGTTGCATCTGCGCGAGGCATACAGAATGAAGCAGAATCGATCATCTGATGCACACGGGGCCAGATGTTTCCAAGTCCATTTCAACGATGCGACTGTCGGAATGAATGGATTTGTTTTGTACTGTCTCGTTGAAGTACCCCAGAGTCCCAGCTGGGCAGGTTTGCATTGCGAGTGGCCGAGAGCCCGAACATGTGCGGATTGATGGTGAGACTAGATGATGAAGACAACATATTATCATTCACATACCTCTTTATAACACTGTTGACAGGCTTATGAACCTAGCCTGCTACTCGAGGTGCCTCCGTGGTCATCCGTGATCGCGGATGAGCATCACGCGAGTTTGAGCTGACGGACTGGGCCTACATGATGCAGGATGCGACTGCCATATGTTAGAGGATACCCGGATGCTGGCTGTATATGTCAAAAATCATATTTACTTGTAGTACTCGGCTCATTTCGATCTCTTGTCCTGCATTCACCCAGTTCTCGTTGCACGGGTTGGCTAGTGAGCATGAACAGTACCTAGATATGTACCTACTTAAGGTACTTAAGAAAGTATCCAGGAGTTCGTTCCCCGCTTTTTAGGCTTCAACGGGCCGCGCCGGGGTCCCATGCTCTCCCGTGCTGTCGGGTCGTCCTTTCTGGGCTGTGCTCATGCCAATGAGGGAGGGTTGCAACCAGGAGACTGATGTGCCACCGGTAACTTCAGACAAAGAGACATACGCCTCTCAACCAATCCCCGATCACTAAAGTCCTGGCACAGGGAAGCAGGATGTAAAGTGAAGGATGGAAAGACGGATGGATGAAGAGGGGGATGAGGTGGTCAGGGCGGCGACACCGAAACTTGTCCGTCTATATGATGGAGGTTCAATCGAATCTGGTACAACGTCATCTGGAATGTGAACGCGTATACCACCGATTTGGGGGTGCTCCTCACGATAACCTTCCTTTTAAGGTTTGGCGGGGCTGGGAAGGGGAATCTGTCCTGACGGTGGGCGTGGGCACGTTGGGCCTCCCAAATGCGGGCAGGCAGTCGGCTTCCCTCTGTCCGCGTCATCCGATGTCGAGTGCACATCCACAAAAAACTAGGCACCCAGAAAAGTTCCATGCAACCCCTCCTACCCCCATATGGATGCACGCCATAACCATCCCCCTCGCTACACATCATGAATAAACAATACGCGTCTTCTGTTGAGACCTCGGAGTTGGCACATCTGGTTTTGTCTCTGTCATCCTGTGCATTTTGCAATTCCTAACCGAGTGAGACCGCGCGTGGCATCTGCGCGTGGACGTCAGCCTCTGGCTCAGCAGGACCAGAATTGCTCCGGTTCCTGTGTAGCTTGCAGTCGGCCACTGAGCCGTGACGCTCCAGAGGACCATCGGCGCCTTTCGACTGGTGCAGGAACGAGTCTCGCTAGCCCGGCTTGCATTTCTGTTGTCTGTGAGGCATATGTATGGAAGTTTGCGGGAACTTGAAACTCGCGCGTGCAAATTGTTCAGGTCACGAGGCCACGAGAATAGGAGAGACCCGGCCGAGTCTGCTCGGAGCTTAGATGCTGCGGATCTTTGGGATTGGGACCGCCATCCTGAAAATTATCAATTGGCGAATCAGTGGCCGGCCGTGTCTTGTCCGCTGACCTTTTTACGCGTGCGGACGTTCCGATTCTCACCGGCCGGGAGGAGCATGGGAATAACGGGGCCGCGATAATTCTCAGGCACCTGTGGGAACCATCGGCGCTCGGGGCACGGTGGGGGGCTCACAGGTTAAGCTTCTGCTGAAGCCTGCGGGCGGCTCACCATACCTTATCCGGACGACCAACCAACCTGCCAGAGACACACACGGCCAGCCGTCAGAGCACATTCCGACTCCGAGCTCCGAAGGATTGGTCAGCTGCCCCAGCACTGCAGCAGTTCGTCATACTCAACCAGAGAACCAGAGCCTCGAGCTTTGCGCCCTGACCCTGCTGGGCCCATCTCGCTTAGCTGGCCGGCACGCCTGGGTGACTCAGGGAACAGGATTCTGCTTCCTCAAGCCACAAATGAGTCACCCCGGGCGTCGATTCTGGTCACCCACCATGGCTCTGCTAGTAGCATTTTGCACGGTTCGTGTCACAGGCAGGCATGCTCCGCCCTCCTTCATCGGCACCGCTCGTCGTGCGGGAGTTCCAGGAGCTTCAAGCCAGCATGTCACTCGCGATAGCGCTTCTACCGGCCGTCGCCATCTATCCTTGCGCGAAGTTGCGTTCCGGGACGGAGAAGGCACTGCATGACCTATTCTGCGATCATACCAGGTCTGAGAGAAACCATGTCCCACCACCGACGCACCCCTACCCATCTCTCATAGCCTACCGGCCTTACAGTCTCACGCACGCGGCAGAGTCGGCTTCATGTGAGCAATTCATCTTATCCTGGCCTCCAGTCCCCTCAGTCCGACGGAAGAAGGCAGATCGCGCGGCGTCACCAGCTTAGCGACCAAGCTCGGACTACAGACGGCGAGCCTGAACCTTGAGGACCTCCTCGGCTCTATGCCTCAACACGGCATGAGATATTGCACAATTGCGCAAACAGGGACAGGTAAATCAAGTACCACCACCATTCGTCAACCATGGCGACCTCTTTACACCGGCATTTGTCTACTACGGCTACCTGCGAGGCTCAAGGCAGCCCAGGGTACCACTTCAAAGGACCAAAGGACCAATGGACCATACAGCTCGACTCCGACTCTCACCCACCTCCCCATCGTCGTTGCCACACCCTGCCGGCAGGGCATGGCGGAGTGTAAAGCTTATATGCTGATTTGTTGAAGCCTGTCTCCTCGGCACACAGCCAGTTTGGCCCCTCCTCTAACAAATTCCCGAGGGCTCGGAGTGGCGATCTCACTCACCACTTGCACAGCCCGGAGCCGACTGCCGATATCAGATCGAACTAAATTACCGACAGTATGGCTAGGGCCAGGTGACTCGACGACCATGCATACCTCGCCGTCACAGCATCTCTCGTGAGGCTGAGCACCCGCTCGTTGCTTAGAACCGGATTCGGATTGTACTTGAACCAGTCTGGACAGGCCAAGTATCCAGAGGAGAGAGCCTGCTGCTCGATGCCCCAGGGGAGCTTTGCGCAGGATAGCCACAGAGTCCAAGTGGACAAAGTTAGCCCCAATCGCGAGCCACTCGTTACTCGCCGTCGTATCTCGCGTTCTTGTTCTAGCTCCCAGGCCGATGCACATAAGCAAGGCTGGACCCTGGGCTCTACGACAGGTACACCGACCTGTCAAGGCGCGCAGGGATCATTTGCTCGAAGCCGTCCGGCTCGTCTCTATTTCTCCCTAGTCTGCCCGAAGCCATTAAGCACGGTTTCATTTTCAGTGCTGCCTGCCCAAGGTATCTGCGATTAACACCGTTACCTGCTCTGCACTCCACTCCCAGGCGTGCCTACATGCCCTCCCTGCCCCGGGCCCTACGGAGTCCACGCCTCTCTCTCTCACTTCCTCCCGCATCGTCATTTGCCCCCGTGGCCCATCCTGACGCTACTAGCGTAGCCGCCCGCCCAACCCGCTTCCTCCACCACCCACGCCCTACATCTCCCAGGTCCTCTCTGGTGGCATTGGGCCCGACGGGACGCCCTCGCGTGCGGCAACCCTTGCTAGCATGGCACCCTCCCAGGTCGGAATTGTGCGTCACCCTCTGTCGCGGCAGGTAGTCATCATGTCCCACCGGGCAACGGTGGTCAAGTCTCGGCATGGGCCGGAGGCTTCCTCCCCTGGGGTGTAAGCTGCGCGTCTACCCTGGCCGTATACGTGAGGACTTACACGAACAAGGCAGTCCCTTGTCGTCCCGGCCGGCTACGAACCTCTACATGGGGGGTATATAAACATATGGAACTTGCCACCTGAATATTCAGTCAGCTTCTTTTTCACGACATTGCTGTCGACGAATCATATCTGCTTATGCAAAGACCCCCTAATACACTATCAAGTTGTTGTTATTGTTGTTGTGAACCTTCAACGACCTTCAAGCAAGCTGGTACCAACTGGGTTGATGTTCATTGACCAATCTGACTGCCAAAGTTACAAGGTGCTGTTCTTAGACAGGTTGAGGCATCACCGTAGACGTGGAAACATACATCGCGACCCCGTCGTCACATGTCCCCACCAGATTTCACGGCCGTTACCGAGTCAATAGCAAGCCTGTCCCTTGTGACCACAGACGTGCTCCCGCAAGAGCAAGAAGACAGGCTCTCAGAAGAGCCAGCCACCCCACGCCAGGCCAATTTCCCTCCGCAAGAGCAGGCTCCCGATACCGTGCCTCAGAGAGGACTCCCCAGAGAGGCGAGCAAGACATCACCAAACTCCGGCTCAGACACCGAGACAGAAGGCCACAGCAGCAGCAACATGCCGTCCGGGTCATCATCTTCGAAACACCACCACCACCACCACTCATCCTCCAGCTCGTCCAAGAAGCACGAGTCCTCGTCCTCGTCCAAGCACCACTCCAAGGGCGACGACTGGTCGGAGGTGACGGAGCCCGAGGAGCGGCGGCGCATCCAGAACAGGATCGCCCAGAGAAAATTCCGTAAGTAGCTCCAATCCCCGATCATGGATCAGATCCCCCAGCAGAAGCAGCGATTCCCGCCGCCCCCATGTGTGGCGCGAACCCGGCTAACCGCAGCGCACCCCACAACAGGCGAGAAGGCCCGCGAGCAAAAAGAGCGCGAGGAGCGCGAGTCCCGCAATGAGCAGCTGGCCGGCAGCGCGTACCAGGTCCCCGTGCCCGAGGACTTCATGTCCACCGAGGGCGGCGAGTACAGCGACTACCTGTCCGGGGTGCCGTGGGGCGGCGTCAGCATCCAGCACATGGTGGCCATGGGCCACGAGAGCGAGAGCCGGCGTGGGAGCCGCAGGGGCGCCGTGGACCAGCAGCAGCAGCAGCAGCAGCAGTACGACTACAGCAGCGCCTTCTACGACCCGCAGCTGTACGACCCGCAGATGGCGGCGGCCGGCGCGGGGTACGGCGACAGCAGCAGCAGGTATTTCGACGCCCTGTCCACCTCGGGCTCGTCACCCTCGTACTTGTCGTTCGACTCGGGTTATGACAACTTCTCAGGGGACAACAGCAGCAGCTCGGGGACGAGATACTAGAGCAGCTGGCGGGAGGAGGGGAGGATGGGGAGGAGGAGGGTGATACCCCCGGGAGGGGCCAGTGAGCAGGTCATGGTAAAATCTGTGAGTTCTGGTTTTTTATCGTCTTCCCGGAAACATATGGAGACCAGAGTTTGGTAGGCAGCTGGACTAACATGCAAGGCAGCAGGCATAGATCTCCACCATTTCTCAGACCCCCCCCCCCCCGAGGCAGCAGTTCAGCAGAGGCAGGGTCCTCCGTGACCAGGCGTCAAGAGCATGCACTCGCTCGAGGGCAGAAAAAAAAAGACTCCGCAGCAGGCCTGGCGGTTGGGCTGCTCTGCGGCGGTCGACGGTTTACGTGTCAACATTAGGCACACACTTTTTAGACTGGCGACCAACGTGCACACAAGCGCACACTCAGCTCCTACTCGATCTGGCTACGGCGTTTGGCGAAGACAGGTATACAGCAAAGTGGCTTTCAAGCAGGCCCTTGCTTTCATTTTTGATTTCTTTGACAGCCAAAGGAACGGGAGGGATTGCATTCTGGAAAAGCGGTACACATCTTGCGGCATTATCTCAGGTTTTTTTCCTTGTCTCGGATCGACGGCTGAATATACCCCTCCGATCTCGAGCTTTCAGCTAGCTACATAACGAATGGCCGCCTCAAGGCATCCTGTAATGTCTACACAGGGAGGAGAGGAGAAACCCGATGGCGGAAAGGGACACATTACATTGAGGCAGGCCTGGATAGATCTCCCAATCAAACTACGCCTTACATCTGCCCAAAGAGAACACTTGAGAATCCCAACTCGCGTGATGCTCGAACCCCTCATCCGAAATGCCACACTTACTATTCACGCAATTCCCAACCCACGATGTCTCTGTACGAAACCCCAGGCTCCAGGCACCCGTCGAGTGCGACAGTACCTACTGCATGCAGGCATCACCGTCGTCGCAAGGGCGTCAAGCCAAGGCAACCACAATCTGGGAAGCAAAACAGGGGACAAAATAAAAAAATCGGCCGAGAGTGGATCAGGCACGCGCGTGCATATTGTGTGCACACGCATACGTAAGAAGGGGATGGTAATAAGTGATTGTCCCCCGAAAAGGGCGTGTCTGCCTAAACGGTCCGGCAGAGAAGTGTGTGTCTCCTCTGCTGCCTCTCAGACCCCTGCCCTGGGAACCCCCAAGCCCAATGTGCATTAGGCTAGGTATTCAGGCCCCCTCCCACCTTCACGTCGGTTCCTAGAACCTACTAGTTACCTACTCAAGTATCTTAGTACAGTACCCATGTTAGTCCAGGCCCCAGGAACACGACCTTATTCAGTGGGCTGCATGTCGAACACGCGTATCATGTCAGGATATCCGGGATAGGATCCGCAGACGTCAAGTTCGGAGTTCGAGGCTTGCGCGTACTGGGAGTGAGACAGACTGACTGGCAGAGTCCACTTATTCCCACTGGCACTGCAGTCCGCTCGGTTTCCTTGATCAGCCGGATCCTTCTAGATCAATCTCCCTCCCTCCCTCCCTTCCACGTGTCCACCTTTCCTACCTCCCAACCCACACACACACACACACACACACAATGTAGGACTTGCTGCATGTCGCCGCCCAGAGCCTCACACCCCACGCCGTGATGACATGCATGCAGCGGTCTCACCCCTCGACTCGTCAGCCGTGGGGATCATGAGGTGGTATTGCCTCGCGCATCCGTAGCCTAGATCCACCCGACCTGGGCTATCGGTCGCGTCTGCCTGACCTGGGCTACAACGTTACCGCGAGATAGAATGACTTGTCTGCCTTGCCAGTGGGCTTCGTGTGACCGGGCAATCATCGACGTGTCTATCTATGGCCTAAGGGCCTGAGATCAGCTTGTGGTAGGAAATGATAGGTCTGCAGACAGTGCGACTAAGGAAATTCGAAATCCCGTGTTGTGGTTTTAACCTTGGTTTTAGATGGGAGCCACGTTTTGGCAAAGTTCAAGGTCCGGAGGGACGCCCCTTTCAGAACAATTGAAATCGGACTCGCGTGGCAAATCAAGGTTGGTGGCATTGTAAGGATCTAGCAGCCTGGCAAAATCGCCTGTTTCAGGTCGAGGTTCGACTCAGAGATGCAATTATGCGGATTCTCCCACAGTATGTCTTGCACAGTTGGTTTTGTTTTTTAATCCGGATATAAATCTCTCTTTTTTTTTAAAAAAAAAAAGAAAAATCGAAATGCGAGCGGTCTGTTTATACATTTGTAAACGCTTAGAAACTTAGCATTTAATAATAAATATAATGCCGATAATAGTGGGTTACGAACAAAAAAACAGGTTGTTGCTAAGAAAATAGCAACAGCCTCATAACGAGGCTAGTCAAAACCACCTGCTTTAAGCCGCGCGAAGACCATCAACACAAGCAGCCCAAGGCCAACACTCTAGCAAAAGTCACACGGCAAATTTCAAGCTGGTCTCTCAACTATAAGAATATTCAGTCCCTCACGAGACCTCCGTCCTTCTTTTCCAACACCCAACAACCGTTACAAGCTTCAAGACTTTGATGCTTAAGACGAGCAATTGATATTCACGACGGGTATGAAGCGCCATGCGGCTTCCTGGTCTTGATTGGAACAGCAGGGGTTTGTTTGACCATGTGGTGGGTAAGCTCTACTCCCTACCAACGTCTGGCTGCTTAGCCGACGACGACACTCTACTCAGCACTAGACCCTTGTTATGCTCTCTCATGAACATGTATACATATATACCATCAAACGGCAGCTACGCTCAAGTAACTTACCCACATATTCTCTTTATACACCGTACGGCGTTCGAGAACTTGGAGTGGACGGCAGCATTTAGGGCCTGGTTATGAGTACCTAGGTACCTACCAAATTGGCGTTCATCTGTAAAAAGTGATCCCTGTATGGTTAATTTTCACTCGGGAAATATCCTTGGTTATACTTTTAGATTCGCGAGTTGACAATGATGTTGTTGACCATGTCTGATAGCAACAAAGGAGTCTTGAATCTATGAAGACGAGATTGGCTCGACCCGAATTCGGTCCAAGGTTTAACACCCAAGTTATGGCAGTGACAATAGCATTGTGTATCACTGGAACGGTTCGGTGACTGAGCCGTTATCCTGTTCGGGTGAATGGTCTTGTCCAAGTTGCATTGAAGCAAGCAACTTGGACAATGAATTCAGAAATAAGTCCAAGTATATAAACACCATGTGCACCAGCGACCCTCAGCTTTTCGCCATTCTCGGATCACCACTGCAGAACGAAGGCAGACATCGATCACTCAACCGAACTAACCTCATCACGATAAGTTCCCCTTCTTCACCAGCACGGATATCCCGGTCCGCTCACTGAGACATGTACTCCGGCACAGAAGTCCGGATGGATGGGGCCACACAGGACCAGGAGGGTGGCACCGGCATCTTCACCCTGGGACTGGCCTGCTGCATCGGCATCGGCGTCTGCGGCAAGTACCCCGACGAGGCCGAGCAGGGCGAGATCCGCTACGACGCGTTCCTCGCCCACCTCGCCGACGGCCCGGACATGGAGAGGACGTGGCAGTCGCTCCGGAGAAAGGTGGACCTGGCCAAGTCGAACGGCCTGACCGACCTCAAGATACAGGTCTGTGTCGTCGACCCCTCGACGCTCAAGTACGACGAGAGCATGAGGTGGACCCAGGCGATGGATGCTGAGCAGCGGAGGATCAACGATGCCTATGTCGCCAAGGCGTCCGGCCTCCTCACCGCGGGCTCCCAGGGGATCGGTGTTCACCGTCATCACATCAACAATTATGTTGACATGTGGATCACGAGTGATCGGAGGATCTTGATTCTCAACAGCTAGGCTGTGCCCGAGTTTGATCAGTCCACCTTTTACCCTTGGCAGCAGCAATTAGTACTAGTTTGTTCACACGGTATTTTACATCAAAAAACAAAATCCCCCCTCTCTATTTTCTGCGTTCGGCGATCCGGAATTATAACTTAGGTGGTTAAGTGCCAGTGATACCATTGACCTGTTCTGCGAGAACAACACACTTAACTAGGTTTCTCACAAGTAAAACCATTACATGCGCATTTTTACATCCCCCGAGTTCATGTTGATTTCCTGTTAATGAATAAGAAAACACATTAATATATTATAAGCTGTTTTAACTTCTTATGCTAACAACAAAAAGTACTTCGGTAGTCCCACAGCTCTATATATTTACTTTGAGAGCCTGGAATTGCGTAGGGTGTAACTGTTGAATGAGTCTATGAAAGCCCTGGTTTGGGCTCGTTTATCAAGTGGACCAAAGCTTGAGCCGGGTACTGAATAACATACACATACATGGTTTGTTCAAGAAGACCGCCCTGGATCTTACATGTCCTACACGGCAGCTTCTACCTCCAATTGAAGCGGATAACTCTGCCAATCATCCCCAACCCCTCGTCCCCTCGTGCTCAACAGGCCACACCCGGCGCCAGATACCAAACCAATACTGCTTCCTCCTGGCCTCGGCCGCGCGGTGGCCCTCGAGCCTGTCCCGCCTGTCGCCGACATGAGTCTCGCGCACGTGGACGACGAGCCCCCGCGGGGCGGTTTGGCGCGGTCGACGAGCTCGGATATGGAGCGCGCGAGGGCCGCGTCCACGGTGCTGTTGACCAGCACGTCGCGCACGTGTCCCTCGCGGTGGGGGGACGCGTCGAGGCGCAGGCGGAGGTCCTCCAGGCGCCGGAGCCGTCCCAGGGCCCTGTACCGCTCTATTTCAGCCGCGTCCCCGCGTGACCGCTTGACTTCTATTGTGAGGTTTGCAAGGAGTGCGCAGAGCTGCGCCAGCTGTCGGATGTGGTCGTCGTCGAGGGCGGGGCCGCCGGTGATGCAGGCTGTGGACAGGTCCAGCGTGTGCAGGTTGGGGCCCAGCGCGTGCGCGATGGGAAACGCCCGCTTCCACTGTCCGACACGAAGGGCCTTGAGACGGGGCAGGCTGCGCATCAGGTTGATTGCTCTTTGTCCGTATCCTGGGGAGAAATATTCATTCGCCTTGCAGGCGAGGATCAACGTGCGCAAGGACGGAAAACTGCTCGTGGACACTGGCCATCTCTCGAGGGCGACAGATACGTTGAGCTTGAGCGCACGTAGGGCGGAAAAGTCGCCAGACGCCAGCATGCCGACCAGGTCGAAGGGCATATTGCGCTTGCACAAGTACACATTGGGCCCATCCAGCTGTATGAGCTCGACAGGTACCGGCCTGGAGATGCCCCGTCCGGCTTCCTGGAGCTCTATCGCGTCATTCCTGGACCAGTAATAGATCCTTTTTTTAGTCCTCGGGGCCCGAGTCTTCTCACCAGGGAGAGGGCGCGGTGGTCCTCATCTTCATGCAGGTCTCCGATTGCATTCAGGCATGGGGATTTCGCAACAGCATGATCATATGCATCGATGGCATCGCCGTCTGACGCCCTGCATTGAAAGCTGTAGTGGTACAGGCGGCAGCGATGTGGGCTGTCATGCAGTACCTGTAGGACACAAGGCGGGATTTGTATCGGGCACGCCCAGAAAATGTCGGCTAGGCCCGTCAGGAGTCGGACCAGGCGGGCCATGGACTGCCAGTGCTCGGCGAATATCGAAACATTGCCCCCATCGGGGTCCCAGCCATCGCGGTAGACGTCCCAGCAGCTCTGCAGGCCCAGGCCGTCGCTGCCGTGCCGCTCGCAGGGCTCGAGGGAAAGATAGTTGTGCTGCGGCTGGTCGCGCGAGGAAGATAAGAAGATGAGCCGGCGGACGTGGGCAAATCCGCCATCCCGGGAGAGGACCGCCTCCCATATGGCTGAATCATCGACGAGATGCTGCCCGTCCGTGACTGTGGGCTTGACGTCTCTGGAGCAAAAACTCCATATTGCGGCCTCTGGACCTCAAGTCGTTGGAAAGCACAAGTCGTGTTGTCTTCAGATTTCAGGAGAATTAGGCCGATGCCCCATCACCTTATGTTCCCAATTACTGCACCTAAATAAGAGAACAGGCGGGCTGGTCCGTCCGACGGTTGGTCACGCCGATCCAAGCTTGGCCATAGTGCCAACAATTTATTCACCGAAGAGTCTGGCCGCCTGTGCAGAAGTCAGCCCTGAGAGGATTCATGCCTAAATTTAAGGGGCCATGGGAATTGCAACGAGAATTGTCACTTAAGCGGGCCCCCTTTCTGTGCGTGTGACGTAGAGTCGTCTCTGCTATTGGCGCCTCTTCGAACGGGCAGGTCCAGCGGTATAACGCTCCAGTACATCGTCCATCCAAAGATGTCTGATAGGCAAGCAGGCTAAGCACATTCAGACTAAATGGTCTCTTTGGTCTTGAAGAGAGGGGGGGGGGGGCTTGTGTCCTTTTAGGAGGGGCTCTGCGACATCAACCTCACCGGCAAGTACTATAACGGCCACGCGTTACTTTAGCAGAGCTGCGACAGAACCCATGTCCACTTGTGAGCCAGGATTCCACTCACTACCCTGAGTACACTTAGTAGTGTAAGGTGGCTGCACCGGATCCTGGCCCACCCCTCATATTGGTCCCGACTTCCACCCGAAAACTTACATTTTTTGATGTTAATTTTGGTAAGCTCAGGCTTGGTCGTAAGACCTTAAAATCAATTTTTCAATATAGAGTATTAACATCGCCCTCTTTCGTTACCTCGGATACGTCTTAGGTACCCCAGATTATTATTTTGAGACGGTTCCTAAGGCCAAGGCAGTTACGGAAAGCATGCTCATTTACGAATTGCATGTCACGCCCATGTCCCTCATCATCGGGCACAACTTTGTTGAGTGTCTCAAAGACTTACCACCATTTAATGTGTCGGCTCAGTTTATTGAGGCCGGAAGTCGTAGATTGAATGGCGATGGGCTTTGCGATTCCCTAGGTCTTGGTCGCCCTGAGTGTTAATCATACGCATGCTTCAAGGGTCACTGTTTGTTGGTGCAGGTGCTTGCCCTCGTGCAGCAGAATATCCCACCTGTGGATCGTATGATCACTGAGTTCTGGAAGAATCTCTTGCATGGTTCTGTTATCAACAGCAATGGTGGCTTGAATGGTGGCTCTAAATTCGAGTTTAAATTTGTCCTGCAAGTGGGCAAAATGACGGATAAGGAAGATAATGAGGGGCAACAGATCAAGTGGTCACTAGTAAAACGGCCTGTGGAGACATTCTACTTCGGCGTCCTAGCGGGATGTCTGACTATGCTTGGAGCAATCTGCGTCTCTGGCAGGTTACTTTGTTGCTTATTTAACTTAGAGACGCGTCTGGCTGGGTGGGGTGTTCCGTGTGACCCATTGCCAACGAAATCGGACGTCAAAGGGTGAAAAGTCTGACAGAACTACTAGCTAATATCGAAAGAAGATAATACCTAAGCAGATGACTTATAATCTAGGACAAGTTTGACTTCACGGGGCAGTTCACATAAGCTTAATACTGTGTTTATTATTTCTTGCTCTGAGTACTCACCCCCATTCTTATTATGTTCTGGGGTGGACTCATCGACGATACATAGCGTTGGAAAGACTGCGAAACTCTATTGATAGGCTTTTAGGAAGAGGCTGGAGCCTTTTGTAATCACGGACAGAATAGTGGACAACTAGGCTGTGTAGACCTGAAAAGCGCTATGCAGCAAATAACTTGAATTTTGTCCTGAATGCTGGCGAGGGTGCCCTACGAATGCTTCTCCTCACGGTCTCCTCTTCCATACGCACACAAATACAAAGCCGGCGCCGACATCAAAATAACACAATATACTAGGATCTCGAACATTAACGAAAGACCGAAAGAAGCAGGCTAACATAACCAGAAATAGAACCAATAACTGCACCATCTTAAGATACTTCAACCAGCATCTACCGCTGCTATATGATCCTAAGTGCTCCGACTTCAACCACTTCCACCCAATATTAACCATAGACTCGCAAAACTTGTTACATCATAGTGAGGAAAGAAAGTGGGCAGCCCGGGACAGGTAAATGACAGTCAATCAACGAAAAAAAAATAACACGCGATTCCCAAGCACTCGACGAGGGCTTGTAGGGGTTTATATCTTGTTTGGAACGGCATTACAATGCGCAATGTCAACAGGCAGATACACAAATGGCTCCTATGGGCGGCTTAGGTTTGATGTTCTAGGATAAAAAGGTTTGTGTTAGCAAGAAACGTATACATATGCAGCTATGATGATTTCCTACCTACGTCCTTGGCAGACAGAGTCTTAATCGGTGGAAGTCAGTGGACGCGTGGCCAGCAACGCACACAACGCTCGTGGTTACAAGGGGTCACAGGAACATCCCAGACGCTATGGGTCTCCCTATTAGGAGGTCCAGAGCAAATGGCTCGGCCGTTTTGTTTCCGGCATCGACAGCACCACCAGTTGCTCGTATGACTGCGCGCGAAATTCTCCCTGCATAACCTGCGTCCACAGGTTTTGGAATTATCGAAGCCGTAGGTTGTGTTCCGAGTCCTTTCTTGGCAGTTCAGAAGCTGACCGTCCCGGCCTCTACGATTCTGGGAACGAGCTCGTTCGCAATTCGCTGGGTCTGACAAGCGACGTTTGGTGTGACCACACCGGTATCGCTTCTCTGTACGATGGCACATTCTGAAGAATATGAGAAGAAGAGGCAAAACAACTCTGAAGGTGATAAGGATTGGGTGGTACTTGAATCTGAACACTGAGGTGTGGATGCTGGTCTTGCCCACTGAGACTTGTCCTACTGTTTCCCAAGGTTTTAACAAGAGGGCTTTCAGTCATTAATAACAGATTCCATCTCAGCTTCGAGCTCGAGATTCTCGGTGTCGACTTCCAAACCCAACTCGATCACTCATAGCTCGGACAAGGCCGCCTTCGTGATGGGGTGGCCGCCTGTAGCGGTCGTGGTACCTGAATATAGAAATAGCAGGACACCTTTGGTCACCAACATCGATTCTTCCATCCATTCATGGGGATTTGAGCAGTTCCAGCACATCTGAAAAGTCAATAACTGACCATGAGTACGCATGATTTCCCCTCACTGGGCACGGCCAAGGAGCCAGCCAGATAAACAGGCCTTTTAGCTCAATGATGGCGAGTAAGATATGGAAGTATCATGATTCTGTTGGTTCTCTGCATGAAACTATGGCGCAGCAGTTGGGTCGTGAAGGGCCATGGGAGATGGCTGTAAGGATCAAACCATGTTGGTGATCGCTAGTTAAGAGCATATGATGCCAATTTTGCTATCGGCACCGGGGTAATTAGTCCCCCTCAGCCAGCGCAATTCTTGGAGGACTACCACATCAACTGGGCAGTGTTGATGACGGGAGCTCGAGCCGTTCGAAAGAGGCAAATACACTTGAGTCAACCAGGGTGTTATGTGACATGCACTTGGAGGAGGTGCTGGATCGGTTTCAAGAGCTTCTCTTTGTATCCAGACTTTTAGTTCGTCCCAGTTTCAAGTCGCCCTTCTCCTCAGTCTCAGGTTCGAAACTTTAGGAGGACGTCCATTTGCTTCCATATGAGACCGACTTCATTTAGTCTGAAAATTGAGACATACAAATACGTGAATCTCATAGCCTTCGGCATGATCTTTGGAACTTCGCTTCGAGACCGGCCTGCGCCGTGTCTAAAAAAAAGAAAGATGACGGATTTCAATGATCAATTGATACTACTCTTTAGTATGATGCACCAATGCCAGTCATTCGGTCCATAGCGCCCAACAAATTTGAATTTAAAGGTGTTGGTTGAAGCAATGCAACCCTCCGCCTAGTTACACCCAAGATTGCCTGCTTTAAAATGAGAAGTTCTTGAACATGAACCCCAGGAACCCCCTGCTTACTGCTCTGTGGCCGGTCCAGGAGGCTGGTCGCTGTGCGATTGGACATGTAAAAGTGTCGTTGGAATTCGGGTCTCCAGCCACTGTTGCAATAGCCAGGCACGTTGGTAGCTAGTCCAAAGTCCAGAGCAGTTCTAGAATCCTTGCGGCCACACAACCGCACCAGCCTTGGTACTGGGCCTAGCTTCAAACTTGCTGCCTGGCCAAGGGAAACCTGATTGGCCACACCGGCCGGCGCCATAAAGCAGGCCAGTGACCGGTCGCCCAGTTGTAGGACGCCGCTGGGATTTTCCAGGGGCCGGCACAGCACCAACGCCAAACTTTCAAATCGCCGTTCACGCGGCAGCGTAGTGCCATGTCAAACGCCGTCACCGTCAAACCTTTGTTTTCTCTCCTTGATGTTAACAACCCAAAACCCAAAACTTCGCATCTTCCCTTTGAGCCATGGAGCCTACAGAGCCAGTTGGGCAGAGGCTGCACTATCAGAAATGCGGTCACACATCTAGCAACCGAGACGAAGACGAGCAGTGGTTCATGCTCGATGTCAAGATATACGGCAAAACCCTGACAATCAATGTCTGTCCAGAAGAATTCGAGAACTCGCCCACAAGACTTGACGAATTCAACCAATACCTAGAGATGCTTCAGCTGGACTCAGAGGGAGAATGGTTTTCAGACGAGAAGGAGGATGATGCATTTAAAGGCGACGAAGCTGCCGACCCCCGCCCAGCATTGGACTTGAGTCTTCATGGCTGTTATGAGTGGGCAGTCAAGCCCTTTTTCCCGCTGTTGGGAGAGATTGCCCCACGACCAAGTGATGCTGGACCGATTACCCTACAACACTTTTTCAGCGGCGAAAGCTTTGAAGCAAGCCTGACAGCCGTTGATGATTCTTTGATCCCTGGAGTTATCGAGGCGAAAGATGATATGGAAGATGTTGTTGGTGACCCAGGAATCTTATGGAAAACGACGTGTCCTATATTTCATGCAAGGGAAGTAGAAGTTCTCTCGGATGATCCGACATACACCCTCATCGACGAGCCAACTAGAGTCAGAGTCCAGGGGAGGCAACTGTTTTTCAAGGCCTTTCAGGATCTGAACGATAGCATGGGGGCTAGGGAAGTCCTAACTCTTGAAAAAATATTCAAGGCTAGATTCGATCTAAAGGAGGTGCGCACCTCGCGTCTCTACGGGATTGTCGAAGATGACAAGTCGCACGTCATCGGTCTCTTGCTGTACTATCTCCAGGTTGACGGTACCTTGTACGGCAAGGTCATCGATTCGAAATCTTTGGGCAGCAGTGTCAAAGATAAATGGAAGAGACAGATTACAGCCACAGTGGAGGCACTTCACAGGGCTGGCATCATCTGGGGAGATGCGAAAGCAAGTAACATCTTGGTTGATACGGACGGGGATGCGTGGGTCACTGATTTCGGAGGTGGGTATACAGAGGGATGGGTCGACCGTGACAAAGCGGGCACTATCGAGGGAGATTTGCAAGGCTTGCGGGCAGTCATAGACTTTATTAACACTGGAAGAGAACCGGGTGGGATGGTTTGAGCCAACCCTGAGAGTTGAGAGTGGGAGATAACATTGAGAACCAAACTCCAGCTGCCATGAACTGAACTGCATCCAACTACTTAGAACATCAAGAGGCTTAGAACCAAACAAATCAAGCGCCATACCATACTTGTACACCTGAAATAGTACTTTTCCTATTAATATGGTGTCAACCTGGATCCCCTATGTGTATGCACCCTGCAATGAAGAACGGCTCGATTAAAGCTACAGCCCCGGCCGCCCTACCGGGCAACTATTGGACGCAACCACGGGCTACAGGCTGAGCGACGTGATTGTCTGACCGTTCAGCAACGTGACTTGGATGGTGATAGCAGGGACAGAGACTTCCCTGCCTTCGGTTTAAATAAGTTCATGAAGCTTACCAACCACTGGTGCGAGAGCAAGTATCTTCTCTCCATCACGGCATCTCCATTTCCACCCATGTTGTTTGCTCATTGAGAAGCAGTACACCGGCCGCAGAAGGCTAAGAAGCTGAAATTTCGACGGCCCAAACTGAGACGGCCGACACGCGTTAAGATGATCATCAGGAATAGCAAGAGTTGAACACCTAAGGGGCGTGTAATATTCGGCTCGTATTGCTGCTAAGATGAAATTAAAAGACGTTGACAGAGTGATTTGAGGACCTGATGTTGGTTAGCAATCCTGAAGTCTGGTGACTATTTTAGGCAGCTTGCAAATAAAGTGAATGAAGTCCATTTTATTACCCTATCGTGAAAGCTATAGACTTGTATATTGTGATGAGTGAACAGTCAATCAGCCTCCAGAGCTGTGACTAGTCAAAGCCCTGATGTGAGGCTGCCATAGCCACCCGAACAGTCATCCCTCTTCCTGTAGGAAATGGTGACTGGTCAGGGGGTGGGCAGCGGAGACCTTTCATGAGGGGGTTGGCCAGTCACAGGAAGAGCTAGTCTTCCTCTTGGGACTGGTCATGATGAGCCAGCGTCCGCCCACCTACGATCTCGGGACCGCCCACCCAGCTTAAAGCGTATGCCTAATTAGTATACTGAAGCATTTCAGATTCGAATGTTCGATTGGCTGCTGGACATTAGCAACTCCAAGGTGCCAAAGCCTCGATACGACTATGTCCCCAGGAATGGGAGGCCGCGATAATGGAGGCCAACCAGAGACGGACCGCAAATGGTGTGATGATAAATACAGTCTCCGCCCAAGACACTTTGCTGCCGTGATCATCCTCGGCACTAGTGCCGAGAAAAGTGATACTCGAGCTAATAGAACCAGACACTAATTTTGATAAGAGACCTCGTTACCTCGGATCAAGGGAATGGCAGTTATGGCTTGCGGAAAATTGGAGAATCGTCATCGGCCGGATCAATTCATGACCGCAGGAGAAGTCATCCTAATGCCCGTCAAAATCACAAAAGGAAGTGGTGTTTGAAGTCGCCACTGAGATCGCTGGGAATGCTGCAGAGTTGGTTTTGTTTTTAATCCGGACACATCTCTCTCTTTTTTTTTCAAAAAAAAAAATCGAAATGCGAGCGGTCCCTTCACACAGTCGTAAACGCTCAAAGACCCAGCGTTTGATAATAAACATAATGCCGATAACAGTAGGTTACGGAAAAAACAGGTCGTCTGTCGCTAAGAAAATAGCGACAGCATGCTGCAGAGAATGACTGGTATAACTATATTGCACGTGCGGTTGAGGTGACGTTCGTCAATCGATCGAAAGGCTACAATTCCTGACCCTGCTATGAAACGGCTTTTATTTGATGTGTTTGCTTCCCATGGAGGCAGTTACTTATTTTTATGAAAATAAAGTGAAGAGCAAGAGCTCACCGGAAACATGATTGCGGCCGCTAGTCTTAAGACGTAAGGCCTAAGACGTTCTGGCAATATTAATTGTACAGTCCCCGGTTAAAAATGACCAGCTTAGCATTTAAAGCTATTGCAGCCAATTACCCCCTTTATTTTAAATAGCTATAATATAATACCAGATTTTTTATATTAAATACTAATTAAATAATAAATAATTATAATAATTATATAAATGCTTTATTATTTAATATTTAATTTATTATTTTTTAGCAGTTATTATAGCTTTTAGCTAAACAGGTATTAATTTAGCTAGCGTTATTAGTACTTTTTTTAACATTCCTTTTATATTTTAATATAAAATTATTAAAAGGTTTCAAGGCCATTTATATTTTAAAAGGTGTTTAAAAGCTTAAAGTTAGCTTTAAAAACTTTTTGTTTTAAAAGTTTTTAATTATTTTTAATAAAATTAAAATTAAAGCTATATACCAGCTATTTAATAATTTTATTATATATACTTATATATTATTTTAAACGAAAAATAGACTTGGTTTAATAATTATAAGTAGTTATTTATTTTAAATAATTAAATATAGTTTAATAATTAATATCTTTTTGCTAATTTTAAAATTATTATATATTGCTTATAATAAGGTTTTATATATACTTTAAAAGCCTTTTAAAAATATTTATAAATATTTTAAAAGCTTTTTTATATAAACATATTATAGTTTTAATTATTTGTTTTAAAAACGATTTTATAAAAAGCATATAAGGCGTATTAAATAATATTAAACGTATTATATATAACTATTATTATTATAAGCAATTATAATTTTGCTATTAAAAGTTTATTTTAAACAAAACTTTTTTAGTTAATTTATATAATTTTTTAATTATATTAAAGTATTAATTTAAGTTATATAAATATATATTAATGTTTAATTTTAAGTTTTTTAAATACTTTTTCAATAAATAAAACTAAATAGCTTAATATATATATTTTTTTAAAAGATTTTTATATAAAATAAAAAGCTTGTTTTTAATAATTTAAATAATATAATAAACTTTATAATTAGTTAACTTTTAAAGGCGCTTTTAATTTAGTTTATTCAGGCTTTTAAAGTTTTTATAACGTTTAGCAATGCTTATTATAAACTTTTATAAGATATTATATTTAATTGCAATAATATTTTTTAAACAACTATTTTGATATACTGTTATAATTTTTGCTTTTTTATAAGGCAAGTGCTATAAATAAAAAGTTTTTAAAATAGGTATTATATAAGGAATTAAATTTAAAAAATAGGGGGTTAGTAGTGGGTTTATAAAATTTATTGTCACGACCGTAATAGAAATAGGACCAACAGTTGGTTTTAAAGCAGGACAACCCTACTCGGCCAGCTTGGCAGGCTAAATAAAAAGGCGCAGAATCCTTTTATAGTTATATAACTACTGATTATTTAAAAAAATTGCTAAATTATTAAGCCTTAGCAAATAAGCTAATAAACCAAATAAGCTATAGCTAAATTATTTAAATTACTAGTAAGCTTTAATAAGCTAAATAAGCTGGCGCATTGTAAGCTAAAAAAATAAATATATAAAAACACGCTTATTACTAAATAGCTAAATAATATAAACAGCT
Source organism: Diaporthe aspalathi (assembly GCA_001447215.1). Classification (NCBI taxonomy): domain Eukaryota; kingdom Fungi; phylum Ascomycota; class Sordariomycetes; order Diaporthales; family Diaporthaceae; genus Diaporthe; species Diaporthe aspalathi. The sequence continues at coordinate 28,758 of LJJS01000519.1, forward strand.
CTTTAGCAATTAATTCAAATATTTACTTATAAATAGCTTTTATTAGCTGATAACTATTATTAATTTATAATATTGCTTAATTATTATTATTTAATTATATATTTTAAATATAAACTTTAATTAATAAATTTAAAAAACTTAAAAAACTTTAATTATTATATTTTAATTGCTTTTACTTATATATTATTATATAAACTTGAAATAATATTATATATAAACCCTTTTATAATTTATATAATATTTAAATTTAAAAACTATTTTTAGCAAAACGTTTAATAAAAGATAAAAACATTAAGCAATAGCTTTAATAATAATAAAAGCCTTTTAATTTAGCTTTAAAAGCTTTATAATAAAGTTCTACATTTAAAGGCTCTCTTAAACGCTTAAGCCCTATAAAACAAAAAAACAAAATGCTTTAAGCAAAAAGTTAAAACTCTTTAAGCTACTGCTAACATTATTAGCACTTTGCTTTAAAGAAAAAAAACTGTAAAGCTTAATAACCCAACCTTTTATAATAAAACCCTAAAACAGCTACAAATATACTTTACTTAAATATAAACTTATTAATATTTTAATTAAATAAATAAATATCTAAATAGCAAGTAAATTATATATACAGCTTTTTCTTTAAAAAACAAGCTTTTATATAATTTAAGCTTTATTTTATAAATTATATTAATACAAAATCATTTAAAAAATGCAAGCAAAAAATGCAGAAGAAATTTAACAAATATAAAAACTATAAAAATACCCTTTAAATTTTATTTTAAAACCCTAATAAAAAACAACAAGCAAAAAGAAACTTTTAAAATTATAATAGAAAGGCTTAATATTAGCTTATATAGCAAAATTTAAAAAACTCTGCGCTTAAATTAACTTAATAAATCAACTTAAAATGTTTACATTTTATTAAAAACTTAAAAAAAATAAAGAAATTTAATTAAATATAATAAATTTAGCAACTTTTTATAACATATTAAATTAGCTATTAAAATTATTAATTAGCTTTATAAATAATATTAAAAAGAATATAATAACAACTTAAGCCACTTTTAATAAAATAACAATTAAAAAAACAAACCTAATATTAAAACAAAGTACTACTATAATAAATTAACCTAATAAAAATAATACGCAGGCTTTATAAAGCTTAACGCCGCTTAATAAAAAAAATAAAAAAATGTTAAATGCTATAATTATAATAAAAAGAGACACTTTGTAAAAAAATACTATAGTTTTAAAAAGAAATAAAAAAAATAAAAGCTTATATTTAATAATACTTAATAAGCTAATATAGCCTTATATATAAAAGCACTATTATAATTGAAATAATAAAAGAAAAATATAGTTAAATATTATATTTATAAAATAGCAGTATATAGTTAATGCTAAAAATATTTAAATAAAAACTTAAATAAAGGATATAACTTTTATAACTTTAATAAAAAAGCCTTATATAATAGCCTTTACTTTAGCAAGTGCAAAAAGAAAATATGCAAAAAGCATATATACAATAAGGAAAAATAAACGCTTAAACCCTTATTAGCATATAAGGTACATTAATAAACATATACCTCCTTTAGCTAAACAGCATATTATAATAACAACTGCCTAATATATTAAAGCGATAAAAAGAAAGCTAATTAGTTCTTTTAAAAACGGATAATTGCAGTTAGATAACGGGAAGAACTCCTGATTCGAGACACCAGACGGGAACTAGCAGAAACTGTCCCCTAAGATTTACTTGCCCCTTAAGCGCAGCAAGAGGAACTACAAGCATACTTAAAACAAGCGCCTCTGCTAGCCCTTAAAATTAGCATTACAAAAATTGCTATAATAGAAAAAACCCTTACATAAACGTTATAAAATGTAAAAAAGAAAGTTTTAAAAAAAATATAAAAAGATTTTACCTTATAAATATATAGCACTAAAACACTTTTTAAGCTTGATATTTTTATAACAAAAGCAAAATATATATTAAAAAAAGTTATATAAAATTAATTATTTTAATATTATTAAAAATAAAATATTTAAGTTATTTATAAATAAAATAATTTTAAAAACTAAATATTTATATAGTAATACTTTAAAACAAGCTATATAATATTTAAATTTAACTTTTAAAAGCTTTTATAATGCCTTAAAAGTCTCATAAAATAGAAAACCTGCAACTAAAAAAATGCTAAATATATTAAAATAATAAATTTTAAAAATATATAAATTTAAAAAATGACATAAATTTAAATAATAAAAGCAAATTTTAAACCCTATACAACTTATAACATTAAAAAAAGCATTTAATAATTTATAAAAAACTTATACAAATTATAAAGTATTATTAAAAGTAATATTAAATATAATAATAAAGTTTTAAATAAACTAGCAAAAAATAAGTAAAGCTATTAATAAAACCTTAAACAGCAATTAATATAAAATACTTATATATAATTAATAAAAAGAATTATTAATTTTTAAAGATTTAAATTAAATATAAGACTTATAAATGCAAAGCGCTTAATAATAGTAGCATATAAAGGAATTTTATTTCCCCTTAAATAATAAATAGATTTTATATTTTATAATATAAAAGAATTTTATACATTTAATATAATATATAAAATAGAAATTGCTTATAATAAAAGTATTATTAATATAAAAACTAATTATCTTAAGCTGTAAATGGTTAGCTATATAAAGCTACTTATTTTTAATATTATTAAAATAGCAAATTATTAATTAATAATAAAGATTTTTTTAATTAAAAAAATAACTTTTAAATAAATTAAACTATTAATTAAATTTATGAAATAAACTTTATTTATTTAATAAAAAAACAGTTATATATTATAAAAATAAATAAAGCTTAGTTTTTAAAAATAGCGTATATATATGCATTTAAATAAACTATATAATTACTTTTTTTTTTAAAAAAAAACTTTAATCTTTAATCAGGTCTTAAGATAACTATTTATAAGTTAAACAAATAGCAATAATAATTGCAATTACAAAATCACTAATACTAAATTATATTAGCTATTTAAAAATAAATTAAAAAAGTTTAAGACAAACTTTAAAAAATATATAAAATTTAATAAATATAATAAAAAACAATATTAAAAATTACAGTTACCTTATTAACAGGAACCTTATAATAAACTATAAAAGCTTAAAAAATTAAAATTATAAAAAAGGTTAAACTAATCTTTTAAAAATTTGTAGCTTACTTTTAAAAAGCTAAAAAAGCAAAAAAAGATTTTTAAACATTTATTTTTTAAAAATATTATAAATATAATAAGCTGTTTTTAGCTATATTTAAAACTAAACTACTTAAATATAATAAA